>CAWUPM010001333.1:0-49465 GCA_963924295.1 Dioctria rufipes
ATCCCTATAGGAATTTTTTACTTCCACTCGAATCAGCTTTGGCTGACGAATCCATTATTAACTCTAACTGCGAAAAAGTTCCGCATCAAATTCTCATAAGAGCGAAACAAATCTTCCCAGAAAGTGATTACTATTATAGCTAGTATTAGTAGAGTAGTTTTTTATCATATGGTTTCTTAGTTGGTAGGAAGCAATCTGCCATGATATGACGTCATATGTACTTTTATTCAAAATGAAAAAAAAAAAAATCTAATTATAAAGTATTTTTGCAATTTGTGGCGTAGAGTCGTCATTTTATTAAATTATCGATTCAAATTTTCCTTCGGCATAGATTTATAAAATTTATCTCTCTTATATGTTTATTGATTCATATCAATATCTATTGTATACTCTATGTACCTAACGTTTGTAACGTAGTGTAAGCTGAGGTTCTTTAATAAATGCTTTTGTATTCTATTCTATTCTATATCAAATCAAGTTATGTTTTTTCGGTACAATGCAGATGACATTTTATTAAGACGTTTATGATTGGATTTCAGTATTTTTTTTAATCCACTAACACAATAATATCTTAAAATTATAAAATTAAATTAAATTCACAATATGAACTATGAACTAAAAAATATGAACTCATTTCAGTCGTACATAAATAATTTCAGGTTTTTAAATCACATCATAAAACTAAACTAAAAAGTGGAAACTTATTGCAGTCATGAGTAATAAGGCAGGTCACTACATAGCGTATCTTCGTCTTACACTTAATTATCACAATCGCTATTCTTGTCCTTCACAAAAATTCCAGAGAAAGTCAGCATTTTGAGCCTCTGCAAAAGTTAAGTCTGACAAACACGTACATTTTAAATGAAACCACTTTTCACATATGTCACAGCCAATATTCTTAAGTCCACCCTCACAACTCGGACAGAAAATTAATTCCGCTACCTTTATATTTTATTTCTTGTCCTAGTTTTATTTCCATGCTACAGAGGAAATACCAATAAGATGTTTACTTCGTCTGTTTGTTTTTCTAAGGTGAAAATGGCTTCGGATAAAACAAATGCCTTTCAAATGTAACTGGGGAAGATAATTGTATGTATGTATGTACATACAATTAGATTGGAAAAATAAGTACTGTACGTATGTAGAGTGTAAGAAGACACTGTATGTAGGTAAGTATGCATACCGTATGAGTGGAATGTGTGTCTGATAACAAAATGCAATTTATGTTAAATTGCATTTTTCTACAATATACAAATGCATTTTTAAATGCAATGGAAATTTTGGATGAAATTTTTAAATGGATTAACTCTCATTCCGTAAATTTGTTCTAGTTGCATTTTTTTTTTTAACTATTAGAAAGAAAACATATTTGGCTGTAATTTGTTTTAACTTCATTTTGCTGTGGGAGGCGACAGTTGGGCTTTAGGACCTGTTTAAGATGAAATGTTAGTTTTTCTTCCATCACGAGTATACAAAAAGCAGTTAGAGTCAGCTCTTACTGCATGCTGTACCCGGCACGTTAAGGCCTTTTAATGTGTCGGTGCCTTCGGCGACTTCATGGCTTGTATTATATTCCGGGGGCTACGGGCATGGTATAAAGAGTAAGAAGGTTTGTTTCATCTCAGTATGAGAGAAACACTTTTTCTTTTTTCATTGCGTCATCAGTTGAAAAAATTTTCAGAGATGTGAAGAAATCGTAAGCGAATAAATCGAATTGAGTTTTTAATTGCATATTTAATAGAAGTTAAGCAAAGGAAATCTTTTAAAATGGTTAATTGTGCAGTAAAGGATTGTAAAAAATGAAAAAAAAAAAGAAATAAAAATTTCCCATATATTTCCTTTGAAATTTTTCAACTAGTGACGTTGTGCTCAGATGGAACATACATGATACTCCATATGCCACGGGTCGGTGGTCTCTTGGTTCGTTTTTGATTTAGTTTTAAAAACTACTGCCTAAGTTGACTTGGGAAATGTGAGAGATACTCGTATGAGAATAGGCGTATCTGTATCTGGGGCCGGATTCACTAACTCGGAGAGTTGGGGAGTTTGGGAGATGAGAATTTTCGTTTTCTCCGATTCAAACTCCCTAACTCTCCATTCGCAATTCTCTAACATACTTGGAGAGTTGTGGAAAACGGATGAGAAATGGGAAAAGATAGATGTTAATTCCTACCGGTCGGAGCGCTGTATTTAGTAAATTCCACTGGTGAAAACTGTCAGTTTGGGATTTAATTATTTTGTATTTGTCAAATTGAATTTATACTGTGTATTTTAAGGTAAAATTATTTTTATTTTTATTTATTTATTTATCATTAATTGTAATTAACATATATCTTAAAACTTTATGTATTGAGGACGGCTGTGCACGTCGCTAAGATGGACTGCTAGGCGCTAAGGTGTTATTCTAGAGAGGTAAGCGTTTTCTTATATTGTTTTCTTTTACATGTAAAATTGTTTCAAATTCTAATTAATATCTTGTAGGATGGGTGGACTTTCAGTACGTATAAACTGTTACAAGTGCAGACTATGATGGAAAAACAGAAGAAAAACAACAACCGTAAAAGGAGACGGCATAACCTAAAGTGCTATTTTTAAGTTTTACATGTTTCTACTTTATATTTGTCTTACTTAAGTAGTGTTATCTTTTTATGTGAAAAACTTTATTTATTTATAGTATAAAATTAAGAACCTCTTCATGTTAGAATTAATTATTGTATATAAGTGCTTAAATTTACAATTTTTGTCTTATATTGCTATGTATATTTGTTATTATGTTCTAAAAGAGGTGTGTAGTCCATTTTGCTGTTTTTGTTATTTTTTTATATATATATTATTTACAGGAAAAAATTTTTTTTTTATATTTATATAATTTTGTTTTTTTTGTTTTTTTTTTTAATGTATTTCAGTAGGTGGTGCCTTTGTCCGTATGTCTGCAGTTAGAATCTAGTGTCGTTGTTTCCATCCCGTAGGTAGGTTCTCAGTGCGTTCAGTAGTATGTTCGTGTCTTCCTTACCATATGTGAGGAGTTCTGTTGGAGTCCTTGTGGTCCCAAGTTGGTTAAGGCGTCGTCGTAGCTCTTTGCACTGTTGCAGAACATGGGTTGCAGTCAACTTTTCGTTTTTACAGTACGGACAAGCGGGGATTGGTTGCCTTAAGGAAATATTCAATTTGACGGGCAAGAAGTGTCCCAGTCTTAATCTTGCAACCGCTATCATGTTTTCCTAAGAAGATCTGGCATGACAGGCTGGTATACTACTTTGTGATGAAACAGTGCGGCATGTGCCATATGTTACTGTTGTAAGCCATAGATGTTGCATTAGATCAAATGAAGGGTCTCTGCAGAAAATCTTTTGGAAGTTTCTGTCATTCTCGTTGACCAATATTTTCTAGCACATTTTTTCGATATTGACAACAATGGTACTTATGTTATTGTCTATATATTGTATATTTGTTATTTTCATCATTTGTAGTCCATCCTTTCCACTATAGTGTGTATTTTATATACATTAGGTTAATCATCTACTCTATCTCCACTGTAGACTTCACGTTTAAGTTGTTTGTGTTTGTCTTTTTGTGAAAGAAGCTGCTCACCAAAAAGTCAAATTTGCAACACAATTGTTTTTCCAAGGATTCAATGAAAGTATTTCTCCAGATTTACCAGAAGATTGTCTATCTAGAATACCTAGCAGGCTTTTTAATAAAAAAACTAAAGATCCAAAACCCAACAATGGAAGGCGACATGCATGGGTTGACGAAATTTCTGAAGGAGGATTAAAAAAACCAAAGGAAGAATTTTTAAACAAAATAAGAAAACTGGAAATAGTATTTATTAAGTTAAATTCCACGGACTTATTTTTAGAAAAAATAATTTTCATACGCATTTGAAGTTAACTGGGGATGTAGGCTGATATAGTAAAAAAATTTGTTCTTTAAATGTAGATTATTGTTTAAAATATGATATTTGAACAACAAAGATTTGGTTGTAAATGTTAAGACAAATAATAAAAACTGTAAAATAAATATACTATATAATAAGCTCGTATTTCAATTAATCTTTCGTATTCAAATATTCAATTATTTTTGTCAGAATTTAGAAATATAACATAACAAATTCAGCGTCTGCATTAACATCTCTTGGTAGGTTATAAAATCATAAAATCGTTCCTTTTCACATTTTACCCCAACATTTTATTACAGGTACAGGAACCTGTAAATGGTTTTATAAATATCGTTTCTTCACATTTTACCTGCGAAAAAAGTACATGTAGGTAGCAACACACATTTTCAGGATGTACATCAGTCCTTTTTTTTTCAGTAATTCTACCTACGACTGGCTGGCAGTCGCTTACATAAATTCCCTCGAAATAAAAATTTTACCCACAAAGAGAATAATTAATTCAATGTGTCCTTGTAGTTTGTGTAATACTCACATTATAATATTTTCTTGCCGTTTTCATTTCCTTCTGGTGTTGAAAAATTTGTAAATTTCTTGTCTTAGAAATTTTATTATTTCTTAGTGCACAGACCTTGTATTCTGTAGACCGTGACATTTGTTATTAAAACCTTTGTGTATAAGTGTAAAAATATCAAATTTTAATAAAACGAAGTGAAAGAAAAACATTACAATGTATCGCCATTTTATGCTGGATGAGTTACGGCAATTGGAAAACATTGAGCTCGGGCAAGAAAGACGGTATTTAAGGGATCGTTACGATCCCTTCGATATTAGTGATAGAAGATTTATAGAAATGTACCGCTTACCAAAATTTCTGGCGCACAGCATTTTTTTAAAAATATCCAGCCGCCTTGAAGTGGGAGAACGATCCACACATATTTCGGGCATTCATAAATACTTTTTGGCTTTGAGATTCCTCGCCACAGGTAAATATTCATATTCCATTATTTTTAAAATATTAATAACTAACCAACTTTTCAAGGATATTATCAAAGAACGTTGGGGCAGGATTTTTTATCAAATATGTCGCAGTCATCTGCAAGCCGCTTTATTACAAAGGTCGTCGATGTAATTGAAAAAGAGCTTTTGAATGAGTATATTAAGTTTCCGCAGACCACTGAGGAAATTCGTGCGAGCAAAGTAAAGTAAGTAAAGAAATATTAAATTTAACATTACAGACACCAAATCTGATAATCTGAAATAATATTTTAATAATAGTTGTTTTCAAAGTTCAAAGTTTTCTGCTTAATATAAGAAACTGAGGTTGTATATTGCTCATATTTTGAGTAAATCACAGCACAGTTTTAACCATTATGTCAGTTGTTAATAAACTACAGAAGAATAAAAAAATTTTCTTTCAAAATCTTACAGGTTTTTTGAGAAATATAATTTTCCAGGAGTAATTGGTGCTATTGATTGCACACACATAAGAATGCTAAATCCTGGAAAAGCTGTCGAAAAAGTGTATCTAAATAGGCATGGATACTTTTCGAAAAATGTTCAAATTGTGTCCAAAAAGAAAATTTTCTATTCTTTAAATGATTATACATACATACATTTCAGGTTTGCGATTCTGATCAAAAAATTTTGAACATAAATGCTAGATTTGGTGGATCATCACATGATGCATTTATTTTTAAAAGTTCATACGTTAGCACGCATTTGGAACGGAATTATAATAGAGGTGACAGGAACTCTTACATTCTTGGTAAATATATATATAGATTCAAACAATTGAAACCACTATTTTAATGAATGTGTTTATAAATAATAAATAAATTTGCATATAACAAAATAGGTGACAGCGGATATCCGCTCACACCGTGGCTCCTTACTCCCATATTAGCTGCTGCTACTCCATCTGAAGAACGGTACAATGCAGCTCATCGGAAAACAAGATCTGTAATTGAAAGGCTGAATGGAAATTTAAAGGCGCGATTTAGATGCCTTTCAGATGACGTGAAGCTGCGGTATTCACCCCATAAAAGTGGCAAAATAATTAACGTTTGCGGAATATTACACAACGCCCTTGTCAAGAACAATTTCCCAATTGATTTAAGCGAATTTGAGGACAACAGAGACATGCGTGTAGATTCGATACAATTTTCACCAAATGAATTACCTTCCACGCAAATTCTTCAAGCAGGAAGAGCAGCCAGGCAAACTGTAGTAAACAGTTATTTTTCAAATTAAATTATGTACTTATGTATGTATATATATTATTATTTTTATGTATTACTATTATTATATATTATTTTTTGTAGTGCGGAATCTATGGCAGAACTCCTTGACCATTTATAACCGACGGATGGATTTGATCTCAGATTGGTCAGCCAATATATTACACAACCTCCACTGAATCGCATAGTCTTTAACGTCATAAGAAATCAGTTCAAATTGAATCGATTCAAATTACATAATGTAGTATTTATAAATAAATAGGTTTACTTGAATTATAAAAATAAATTTTTTATTTTAATAAATATTTTGTGCTTACATTCATACACTACATATATACCAGTTTTAGATACTTCTGTTATTGCCGGGGTGGCTCCTCAACTCTGCTGCTAGTTCCGTTAATGCCCGTACCTAAATTAATATTGACTATTTAATATTGTTTTGAACTTGAGAAGAATCCACTTACTATAAATTTCTATCTTGGTGAGGTGTCCTGAACATGAAACTGAACTGATGATGATATATGACAGTAAATTGTGTAAACACGATATAAAACAAACATAGCATGATCCTGAATGAAAGTAAATAATATCAATTAGTATCATTTGATTCCTGGAATATCGAAAGGATGGTGCTAGCTCACTCATATAACATAAATTTCATGTTGTGATGTCCTTAAAATGATACCGCATTGACACACTACATTGGGATAGTGAAACATTAACAGTAATTTGACAGTGTCCTGAAAATCCATACATGGGTAAATCCTGAGCCAAGAATATTGATTGATTAGAATTATTTTAAACCTAAAATAATGACAATATTATTTACCCATTCATAATACTTAAAAATAGCATCGACAAGAATTCAATAATATATAAGATGCAAACTAAAAAATGGTAAATTCTGTTCGACAACAACCATTAGAGACAAAAATGTTCTTAATTCGTAAAAGGCATTGCTGCTAGAGCATCTGCAATGCTCCTCAGAGCGGCAGCTACCTCTTTTAAGGCCCCCCCTTTGCCTCCTCAATGGTTTCCAATTGATTATATCTATCGGCACCTAAAAGTTTTAGCAATATGTATATTTTTGTATAAATTTTGAGAGGTAAATATCTTACTCCTTGCCGCTCTTGAATAGGGTGCCCTTCTCTGACGGCGTGAAGAGCCTGCTTGTGGTGTCAAAGGGCGAGAGCTTATTCGGAGCGTCATCGGCTGTGCTGTTGAGCCTTGAGGCGGTGTTGCTGCTCTGGGTGGGTGATTTTCTGTGTCTTCCAACAGAAAAACGGGAGAAGATTCCCTATACGGAGATGAATGCATATCAAAGGGTACAGAGAACCCCCCTTCCACAGTCATTTGATCTCCTTCTACAGCATCTACAGTGAGCAGGGTTAAAATCCTCTGCTCCAAAGCCGAAAGATCATCCTTTGCTGTGAGGCCATTTACACCACTTTGCTCCCTTTTTTTTTAATTTCCCGATATTTGGCCTTAAGGTTTTTCCTACATGAGTAAAAATAAATCAATACATGAGATATCACTGTTTCGCAAAATGGTAAATTGCATTAAGTTACAAAAATAACAAATAAATAATTAAAATATAATTGCATTGGAGCAGTATTATTTCTATGTGTTACAAACGGCATGCCTCACTTGAGATTTCATCATCTAGGGTGTTTGATGGTATGAGTATTAAAAGATGTTTTAAATGCTGCTTTCTGACATATATCTAGCAGCTGTAACAGAAATTAATAGAGAGATTATGATTGAATATTAGTTATAATCATAAAACAGAATAGAATAGAAAATATTAGGAACAGTGAAAGACAATAATTAAAAGTTTGACAACATCTTGACTATGTAGCGAAAAATAGGAAATTTGAACAGAATTACAAAAAAATTAACCACGGAAATGGTAATTTAAGTGTACAATGTTGTTGTTAAACCACATTGCGAGTGCCTGCCAACAATAATTGATTTAGGGAATGAATCAATCAAAAATTACAAAATATAGCAATGAGAGTAATACTGAAAATGCAATGTACATATATACTAGTGTGAGTATGATGTTAAATATCTCAAAGTGGATGAGAATTAAGCAAATATATTACAATATACTTATTATATATATGTACATATATAAAATAAGAAATAATATGTTACCTAAATAAATATACAGGAAAACATTGCAGTTTTCTCTTGCATGTAGGCCTTAAGCAAATCTGCTTTGTATAAATGCATTTTAATTTTTTAATATATGATGTAAAATATTTTTAAATACTTACTTTAAATCCAGCCAATATCTCTTCCATTGCTGAGATGTCTTCACCGCCCCTCCCATTGAATTTAACACAACAGTGAGGTTATTCCATTTTTCTTTTATTAATTGGGCGCCATTACTAGATTCGAAACTAAAATTGAAATGATTAATTTTTCGTGTACATTAGACTATCATACAAACGCGAATAGAGGATCTTACCGTTCATGGGCAAAATCTAAATTATTTTCTAGGTAATCGATGAGCCCTTCCTTTTGCTCATTTGTAGCACGTTTGGAAAAAATCTGCAGAAATCAAAATTTTATATAGACACGCCATTGTTATCATAAAAACCAAACAGTTCACTATCCAATCATATAATTTAAATAAAAGTGAACTTAAGAGTTTTTTATTCGGAAAATAAAGATTCAATTCCATTAAACATAACTTTTGTACCAGACTAAGAGAAAAATCTGAATTAGCTTTGAAAAAATATACCTGAGTCTTCCGAATATGAAGGCAAAACCCAAGGTAGCTTTTTGTTTTTTATTTATTGTTAATAGAGATAGGTATAATTGGAACAACCTGCTACTTCGAAACAGGTACAATCTGTCCCAATTTGTACCCATTCCAACTTTTTCAGGATAGCTGTGACAGTACCAAATACCAGTAACCACAATACTCTCGTCCCATATTTGCCCCATATTGCTAGTTTATAAATTCTAAATCAACTTTCGACTGACAGCTTACATTAGCACACATATGTGTACGTACATGAATAATTTTAATTTCATGCAATATGATAAGAATAAGATATCATAGGGTAGGGTGGCTAGAGTGACTGAAATATAGCATACAGAAGATAGAACTATCCCGCACACAGCACAATACTTTGGCTAAAATATAGTTACACAAAACAATTAGGCAAATGAAACTAAATATTACGTTACGTCTGCATACAGGCGCTTATTTGCTTTCCACTTTCCGTAAATATATATACATATATCCAATTTTTGTAATATATGTACATGCAATGCAGCTAATTTCGGCTAAATTAAATTCTACCTATGTAGGTACCCGCGTAAATTAGCCAAATGCACACAATTTCCACAATTCTACACTGGTCATTCAGACGATTCGGACTCGATTTGGGTCCAATGACATATTTGGGCAGGGATTCTGCCTTTGGAACTCACTTCCGGAATCCATGAGGAGGACTCGTCCCTATTAGCAGTTCAAGGAGTAATTAGGTTTTGTTTTTATACTCCTACTTTTACATCTATGTATCTTGGGCATGTCGGGCTTACCCACTAGTTTTGCAAAATCCCTGAGTATTTGTTTGTTAGTATGCAAGGTTCATAATACTAGATTTAGTTTCTCTATGTTAATGAATACCATATATGACAATGTTTGGCACTTTTCTTTGCCTGTGCAATCTTATGTTAATCAGATTTTTTTTCTATTTTTTCTTCGACTTTACTTTAAGCTGAGGTTCTTTAATAAACGCTTTTTGAATTTGCTTTAACACTGCTATAATCTAAAACAATATCTCGCTTGACATAATTGAAAATTTCATACTGTTTGTAATCGCTTATACATGCCATTTCCTTTGTATTTTTTGATATAATTAAGAATCTGGCAATGTAAATCTTTGTTTCATCTTGATACCCACCCCACCGTCCTAGGACGTGCCTCTGTGGCCGCGGTTGACAATAAATGATACTCTATTCTATTAAAATAATTTAAAAAAAATTTACAGATACATCTTTTATGCTTAGAACTACAGAATTCTAGGTAGGTACATGTATAATTTTGTAGATATTTTTTTCTTGTAATTATTACCACTTACTTTCGTTGGATTCATAGTTGCACAGCTTTCAATTTAATTTTTAATTTTAATTTCACAAAACAAAAACACTGCACATACCGTACACACTCACCGAATCTAAACAAAACTGACAGTGGAATACTCTTCTTCTTACTTCTCCACAACTAAAACAGCCGAGAGTTTTGTCGAGTGGAATAGAGAGTTTTTAAATTCTCAATACAAATTCCCCGAGTTACAGAATTCCGAGTGGAGAGTTAAGTGTCAAAAGAACTCTCATCTCCCAAACTCCCCATCTCTCCGAGTTAGTGAATCCGGCCCCTGTACATATGTATAACTACAGCATAGATGCGTCTTATTAATTTGATGGTGCTTTAATAGATGTATGTTGATGATTTAATATGAGTAATGAATGCCGCTTATTGAGTGGCGCTTCATTACAAAATCACTTTTCACAAATTTGGAACTAACTGCATGTAATAATATATATTTATTCCCGAGACGTTGTAGTTGCCATGTAATATTATAACAGAGATGATGTTAGATGTTGTCACCATGTTGTAGTAGTTTGAATGATTAGGTCGCCATGTAACAATAGATGAATGTACAACAGATAGGAGAAGCTTTGTGAAAAGCAAACCTCCGCTACTATGGCGGGCGCAGCTGTAAACAGCAGATTCCCGGTAGTAGTATCAAGGGTAAAAGATGGTACGTTGGCGCAGCTGTAAAACAGCAGATGCCGAGTGAATAAAACACTACTTGTTCTGTCTATGACTAGTGGAAATCAATTGTTCTTTATTATGTTGTTGTTATTTTATTTATACACAAATTATTACTTACCGTTAACACAATTCTTCTTTCTTAATACAATTGCATTCTTGCATTTTGTTTACAATTATTATAGATCATGACGCAATTGCATATTTGCATTTATTTGTTTAACTCCGGCAGAAAGATGTGACGCAATATAATTGACCCGTATTACACTGGTTGCAAAAATGTAAACAAACGCATGTAGACAATTACAGTCACTTCTTAAAGTTGTGACATATATTTTGTTCAGCGTATGTTTTTGCTTAATTGCAATTAATCAATCGATCGCATTTATCGTGATTGATTAATTGAGCGATGAGTTTTGGGTCAATTGAATAATGCAAGAATGCAGAATGTGCATTCTTGTATTTTCAATTGATTAGGAAATTGTTGTGTAAATTCACTTCACAGTAGGCACAGCTCACTATTATATAATTTCGTTATGTTATGGTTGAAACGTAAATATAATTGATCGATTAATTAGAATTTAATAATTTTGTACCGTAATTTTCTGGTGGGGCCCCGGTGTCGTTTCGGGTTCACTGGAGTGCCGTGCCCACCCGTACCCTTACCTAGCTACGCGCATGCCATTAAAGCATCTGCCAAAGCCTGCTCGCTGTACTTATGGATAACCCGTTTTTTGGATTCCTTGCCCAATATACCTATATAGAAAATATGTATAATACGATTAATTGCTTGCGATGTATACTTGCAATGAACTAGCCTTTTTGTATGATAGAATACTTTTTTGTTGATATATAGCAAATACAGGGCCTGGAGGTACATCAGTGCGAAGACCAATGAATTCCTTAAATACGCACGTAGCATTCGAGAGTCGGATGGGAGTAGCAATTTTGCAGAGGCAGTTAAGGGAAAGGGACAATCCTTTTCACATGCGCACTGAGGCGTAAGTAAAGTATGAAACGGCAACGAATATATTAAGTCGGAATTATTTATTTTTAGTTTTATCGCACACTTCCGGTTCAACCAGGAGCTCTCAATAGCACTAGTAGAGGAACTGGAAGCAATTTATGATGCAGATGATGATCCACGACGAATTCCATTGCATTTGAAGGTTATAAAAGAGGAAACATATTTTACATATGTATAAACTTTACCATTTTATTTTAGTACCTAGTAGCGCTCAATTTCTACGCCACGGGTGGCTACCAGAAAAGCGTAAAAAAAATTACCCACCTTAGCTAGTCATCCGTTTCTCGAGCCATAAGAGATGTTACAGAGCTATGTAATAAAAATATGAAAAAATACATATATTTTCCTGTATCCCCAGATGAAAAAGCTGCAATTCAGAGCGCGTAAGTGTAATGTTTACAAAAATATCTATTTGTACTAAATTTTTTTTTATTTTTTTTTTTCTAATTCCGCGCATAATTTATCTAAAAGTGATACACTTTTTTCCGCAGCGACTGTCTGCCTCTCCGTTAATGCCTCCATGCGGCACAAAATCTGGGTTTGTTCCTCAGCATGCCTCAGAGCTTCTTTTTGAAGCTCCAAAGACTTAACGCTATTTTGTGACAGCGAGGTAGAGTACTGCGTATAATATAAAGAAATAATTAACTTAGAATTTTGAAATGATTTTAAATATACAAACCATCCTTCTAGCAGCGCTTCTTCTAGCTTAGCCTATATTTCTGGATGGAGGGGACTCCGTTACCATAACTCTTCTATATGGAATATTCGCTCTACGTTCCCTTGCAGCAAGTTGACTAGAAGAATGTCTTTTGTGGGCTACAGATGCTGAAGGCGTTATTGGTGAGAATAATGGCGAAGTTGGCGATAACGAAGACCTCACCGGTGAACTGCCCGTTCTTCCAATGCTTCCTGGGTAGCCCTCGATGTCTAAACAAAATATTTCTAAGATTTCTTAATACATATTAAATTTAAACACTTACTGAAGGAAGGGAAAAATGGCTTGCTTCAGGAACAACCAAACCACCCTCGCAAATAGCAGCAAGCCCATCTAAGTTTTCGAAGCTGCACATTTCTATTACATCAAGCTCTCCTTCGGTAAAAGTAATATTGCATGGAGGGTCTCCTCCGGTCCGGTTGGTGTAATTCCGTTTTCTTTTTTAACTTTTCCTTCAACTTGCTCTTAATATCGTTCCATGACTAAAGGAATAGGAAAGCGAACTTAATAAATACACCATAACAATATAAAAACAAATAATATTAGCGTACGCGCTTCCATCCTGCTGCATCTTTCTGCTGGTCAACTGTCCCCAACGCATTGCAGTCATCTCTTATCTTGGCCCATGTTTCATCCTTTGTTTGGGTACCTGAGATGCTGGGGTGGCGTCCATGCAGAAGTAAGAAGTTCTCCTTCATACTCTCCAGCAATCCTTCGTACAGCCTCTTATTCATCCGTTTGTATGGTGGCTTAAAAAAAAAAACATAATTTCTGGGAAAAAAGTGCAGCAAACTATTTGGCCTCCTTTTATGTGTATATAATGGCGTACAGTTTCCACATCTTGTAATAGGATGCAATAAATTGTCATCCGTTCAAAGGTGGCCTCTAAACCAGCACACCTAGCTGTTTCAGTAGCTGTATTAAATTTCATGTACATATCATGCAATCCTAAATTTTGAGGAAAGAACTTTATGTACCGCCCCAAGACCTGATTTAGATGAGACTGAACGTGTATTGAGCATTGGAGGAGACCTATGGTTTTGAACTTGGAAGCTGGCAATGGTGGTGTATTGTCATATTCGATAATGAAAAGCTAAATAAGGATTGTCCGGAGAACTGATACTAATTCTAATGTTGATTTAGAGCTATATTTCGATATCCTCACTTTTTTAATAAATATGTATTTTCTTAGGATCCGAAAGAACTTCCTCCACCACGACCACGACCACCACAAAATGCATGGGATGAAGAAGAAACTGAAGTTATTCACTTGAACGATGACAAATTTTAAAACTGTTCTCAAAAAGAAGAAACATTCCCTGGTTATGTTTTTATGCGCCATGTAAGTATCGCAAAAATGAAATTTTCTCATTTTTCAATCACAACTTATTAAGCCCATTTAGTTTTTAGGGTGCGGTCATTATAAGAAAGCAAAACCAGCTGATTGTACACTTCATTCAGCAGTTTGTTCGGCGCCTACATTGTTAAAATTTTCATCAAATATTATGGCGCGCACTCAGCCAAGATCAATGTCATCACAACAATTTATATCTAGTATACATGTTGTTCAACAATCTATGTCGTCACCACTGACATGTATATGAATGGACTGCTCGTTGAACCAAAAATACATGAAAGCAAATGGCACCACTGTCACGTTCCTGTCTTTTTCCATGAGAGCGTACTTTCCCACTGAACTGTAACGATTCAGCGGTATTTCCAACCAAAATAGCCTTGTAAAAAACACTTCCTTGGCTTTATAATTAAAATTTAACAACACAAATAGTCCCAAATACTTTTGTGGTAAATTCGATAAATCCCACTGACATGAATATGTAAGAAAATTCCCAAATAATTTAAATACAGAGCCAGTGAGAGCATACTTTCTGAAATCAAAACTGGTACCACATGAAACCGGAGATCAAGCAGTCAATTTATATACATGTCAGTGGTCGTCACGAACAAATCTTATCAATGTTCCACTGCATGAAATTCAAAAAGCACTTGGAAAAGTCACTGTGCAACAATTGATTCCTGCATCCATGCTATAGCTGAATTACAGAGTTTGTCGAGGAGATACTAAGCCACATAATAAAAAAAACACTTGTGTATGAGTGTACATAGCTTGGCAAATGAGTAGAAGAAAGTAGCTTAAACTTAGGATTGCATAGGCTTTTTAGTAGGTATGCAAAGTACGTAAATGTGTATTAAACTTAAATTTTTTTAGTCTGGATATAAAACCAATATACTTGTAATGTCTAATTAGAATATCATGGAATATATTAAAAATTGTTAACACAAATAGGAATCTTTTATTGATGTAGATCGCATAGAGGAAAGCTATCTTAGATCTAAAAGTACATAAAAGGTAGATGACATAATCGAAGAACAATCTTTTTAAATCTAGTTCTAGAATGCAAAAAATCAGAGAATCGCGCAAGGAAAACCATTGAAGACCAATCATATCTAGTAAAAGTGGTCCAAAGATTCTTCTGTGCTAACTATAAGAAAACTGAACAAAGACTCAGTTGGATTTATGATGGCACGATAAACATTGACCCATACCAAAAAAGTTACCTAGTTTACATGTGTTTAAATGTGAAATTATCCCCGATCATGAGGTTGTATCCATGAGGTTGTATCAGAAGTTGAAAACTCAATCTGAAGACTTTTGTGTAAATATCTTTCGTCTTCGGATGTGAAACAATTATTAGACCAATCATAAAGTTTGGTTTAGGCATTTTTAGCAGATAGTCAGCCCACTAATGTATAAAGAAAACGGACTATATGTGATTTCCTGATGCGTTACTATACAAATAAGAAATCTCCAAATGCTTGGGTGTCGTGTTGTGCATTTTCTTCCAGAAAAACATATGACAATGATCATTGAATAACTGATCAAAAATATAATAAATTTATCTTGAATGATATTGGTGCATATTTCTTTGTCGATTATTCATTACCGGAGGTGATTTCACCTTTAAGATGGAGACATATTGTGCCATTTCTTGAAATTTTCAAAAAATTTTTGCTTACACAAAATGGTGTTGTGTTCGTTCCTCTTCTTTTAGCCAATAGTATCAATTGGCATTCATTTTATCCCTATCCTCTTAACAAATTATTAGAGCTTTGCACACATATTAAACTGTTGAAAATTTATGTTTTCTTAGATATTAAACTGAATTGACTTTAGCCAGGACCCAGGTCAATTCTTCATTTCAAACTGGCGGTAAATATTTAATAAACAAGGAGCTGTCATCGAAGAAATGCATGAAGTATTAACAATTTGTCAAGCTATTTTTAAATATTAATGGTGTTTCATTACGCGGTGATTATTATTGAACAGCTATTATGGTATAATTTTCCTATATGTAGATATAATGGTGATAATTGCAGTGTTCAAACTTTGGGCATTCTTCTGTTGAGATAATAAGGAAGAGAGGAACGTTTTCTTGTAACAAGTATATTTATTCATGAACTCCTGCTTAAAGCAAGCAGATTATACAGCCTTATACAGTTATATACAGCAAAGAACTAGAAATAGAGTAACTAGATCTAAAGAGATAACAGATTAAACAAAATATGCCATCTTATAAAATTATAAACAGTATTGAAACTATGTAGACTATACATCCTTATAGAGATACATATAGCAATGAAACTAGATCTTAAGAGATAACAGATTATACATACTATACAATCTTGTTGACTTATTAAGATTTGGAACTCGATATACGGAAAAACCCACGTATAACATTAAATAATCTTATAAGTCTATACATTAATGAAACTAGTTATTTGTTATCCGGAGTAACTTGATTTGATAGGTCGACTGTCGTTTATAATCATATACCGCATTGGAGCTTGATGTGAAGGAAAACATTACAAGGACAGACTTGGTACTTAAAGATTCCTCGATTCGCCGTGTTTCTATATCGCATTGCATGTAATTTTATCCGGTGTTTGGTTTATGTTTAGTTTAACAGACTAATGATAATACCGACTAAGTATGAAAAGCATGTATTGTTGACCGTTTGTTTATTAACCTTGTCACTACAGCGAGCTTGAGTTAAGGTTGTGAATGTTAAAAAAATATGTCTCAATCGCTGTACCCAACTTTGATTTACGTAACCATTGGGTCTGTTATAAATAAATTTTGAAATTTAAATTTATATAAAATACAATTTAATGTCGAATATTTACTTACCATCCTTACCGATTCTATAATAAAAAATTATTCCCAATTAGAAATAAATAAATAAATAAATCTACTGTAAAATATTAAATTACCTCACATCTTTACCTCTATAGTGGATCTTGGTACTAACAAATCCAATTTTTGTCACAAGAGTTGACTAATTTATCTACTGAAAAATATTAAATTGCCTCAATAGTCGTACTCTTTATGATTTATTTTGTTATAAGGTACATCTACTTACAAATCCAATTTTTGTCACAACCTGTGGGAGCAGTTGACTAATTTGTCGTACTTTTAGTCGTGTTTTTTGACGTTTGTTCATTGAAAATTCATTATAGTTCATTTTGTGGTAGATAATAGTGAAGACACAAAATGAACTGTGTTGAAACAACAAGTACGACTAAATATGTCAAAATTGACGACTAAATAGTACGACAAAAGATCAGAATCACCCTCCTGAATCAGTTAGTATAAACACATAATGATTTCAGTATTTCCAAAAATTAGTTTAAAATATTGAAATTCCTATTTATTTCGGAAAAATTGTTATTCCAAATATTATATGTATTTTTTTGTACAATTTATGACTACTTGCCGGTAGACTTTTAATAATATCTGTCTATATATCGCAGTGCTCCAGTTTATTATATTCATCCGCTTTATTTTAAATGGCCCACCAATCATTTAACAAACTTGCAACAGGTTTTAGATGTTTTGCAAAACTTCAGATGTATAGATGAGCTTGTTATATTAGGGTTTTAAAATAAGACATAGATTTAAACAATTTTTATAAACATTTTTCTATTTACACTATTTTTATATATACACTTTAACTATTAATTGCTAGTTTGAGTTACATATAGTAGCTCCCTTTCCAAAAATGGTTTATGTTTATATAGAGTGTGTAGTTAATTTTTCTCAAAAACGTCTATATTAAAAGCCGCACAAGACATCCCGACCAACACAACGTTTGCCTATAAAGCTCACTTTCAACAAAAGGAACGGTATTTTAGGTCGCCTTTTATATACCTCAGCTTCCTTTGTGAAAGCGCGTGCCCGACATACAAAGTTATAAATCCACGCAATTAGCTGGTTTTTGTTTTTACTTTCACTTCTGAGAAAGTACTAACCATTAAATACAACAATGTTTCTATCTTGTCTTTTCACATATGTCGAGTATAATAATATGATGATTAACAGACACCAGCTGGGGAGATTAAGGAATTGAAATATTTTATATTTTTATGAAGTTAATACTCGGTTACTACAAAAACATGTAATGCGGTAAAAAGTTTTTGTGTGGGGGACCGATCAAAATTGTATATAAAACGGGGTTTTTCGTGAATATTTCATAGTTTCATATCGCCAGTTGAGGACTCATAAGAAAACCAGTAAAGTCGTTTTTTAAATATAGTAAATTGAGAATAATAGTTTAAAAATGTTTACATTAATAAAACAGAGCGATTCGCCAATTTAGGCAAACTCCATAATTTTGGGTTTCATCAGCTTTTCAATTTTCTGACGATTATTAGATAAACAATCGGGTTTAATATTTACACCCATTCATTGACAAGCGCTCGAGGTGGAAACATCGTTTTAGCGAAAACACATCAAAGTGCTAGAAGCTTAACATTAAATATTATAGAGAAAAAGTGCTAAACTGATATTAAAAGCAAACAACAAAGCTGGAAGAAATGGCGCCTAATGTGAATAGTCTAATTAAAGTAGCAGAATCGGCACTTCACAATGTTAAAGAGCATCCTGACCTATTGGAGTGTGCAATAAAATAATGCGGGTTGAGCATAAGAAAATTAAGGGTTGCATTGAAGGCCACGACAACTGTTGGTGAAAAAAATTGTCTGAGCAACAGCATATGAGCTTTAAGTACATTTCTCTCGCAAACGAAGCAGCGGGGGTTGGTTGGCGGAGGTTATAAAACTCCCCATCCAAATAGTGCAAACTATATGAGCAGCTGGGTTAAATGGGAAGATGTCCAGTCAGTGTTCCAGAATCGTTTGCGGACTGGAGCAATAGCTAATTTATCACAGTAAGCACCATCAACATTTTTGGAAGACTGCAGTGATTTGTTTCATCGTCGTATCAACAAAGCGCTGAAAAAGGAAGTGGCTCTTAAAGTTAACGCCGTGTTTTGCGGTGAATTTAAAATTGTGAAGAAGTATTTGAGCTTAAATATCTAAACACAGAAAGCGCACCCATTTACAATAACACAGACTTGAGTACGTCGTTGAAGGAAAATATTTAGAATGTGATTATAAAAGATCTTGGGGAGTACCAAGAAAAGGATAGTGGGTGGTCTTTATCTACAGTTATAAACTTGATGGTTAATATCAACAAGTTTACACCCAACTGGGATCCTCATACATAGAGCTGCCTGCAGAAATAAATCGAAAAGAAGCCTGTATAATCGTTCGAAATGATGACGATGCTTGTTTCGCTTGGGCTGTAATATTGGCCTTACATCCAGCAAAGACGGATCCCCAACATGAAACAAAATACCCACACTATACAACCATTTTGAATTTGACTGCTATTCAGTTTCCGAGGACCGTTAAGCAGATTCCGCGATTTGAGAAGCAGAACAACATCTCCATCGATATACATATGTTGAAGAAGAAGATTCTTAAGTCATCTTGGAAGTTTAAGATGTACTTATTTCCACTGTTGTAGTCTGTTAAAGGGCGAACTATATCGAAAGAAACTAGTTAGAATGGCCTTTTTGCAGTTGTTGTGATTTTCATAGGAATTCTCCCTTGATTCATTTTCGTATTTTTCTGACATGTTTCGCAAGATGTAATATAGTTTTTTTATATCTTTAAACATCGATTCCCATTTGTAGTCTTGTTTTATACGTTTAAAAGTGCCGGATACGCTTTGGTTTCCGCCAATAGGATTATTGTGGTATTCTTTCAGAACACGTGCGACGTCTACTTCGTTCGAGAGGACGATTTAAACGATTGAATTAGTTAAAAAAATTTTCGCTTGGTTTTATTTGTGAGTTTGGATCAGTATCAGCTAAGTGATTGGTCGTTTTGGACCTAGTGACTACTTTAACCTCAGTAGTTTCCAAAGGAGATAATGAATCTGCATTAGTATTAAGATGCCCCGATTTATGGATTACATTGAAGTTATATTCTTCCAGCTTGATTCTCCACCTCATTATACGAAACGATGCTTCTTTTGAATTGAAGATTCACACGAGTGGTGTGTGATCTGTAACCACAGTAATTTGTGTTCCGTAAAGTTACGGTCGAAATTGTTTAGTAGCCCACACCGCAACTAGTGCCTCTTTTCCAAAGGTGGAATAGTTTCTCTCAGCTTTATTGAGTACCCTACTCGCGAAAGCGACTGGTAGTTCACACTGACTGTAATCACCATATTGGGAAAGCACTCCGCGAGGAATTAGTTTACTATAATAACCGACTAGCTCTAAAAAAGATTTGAGTTGCTTCGAATTTTTGGGAGGTGCTAGAGATTCGACAGCAGACATTTTTAAGGGATCTGGTTTGATTCCACTGTCTGTTATAACATGGCCCAAATAAGTTACTTCAGAATTTACATTTATTAGGTTGCAGTTTTAAATTATGTTCCTTAAGACAGTTGAGCACGTCTCGTAGTTTAGTGGTATGATTTTCCAGATCATACCCGTATACCACTATCGTCTAGATAGACGAAACAACGTATTACTTGGAATGAGAACAATGTTCATTAGCCTTCGAAAATTAGAAGGAGCATTACGCAACCCAAAAGTCATTCTATTAAATTTGAAATGACCGTGAAGCGTACTGAATGCAGTCTTTGGTTTGTCTCCTTCTGATAATTGGATTTGGTGGAAACCACTAGTTATATCCAAAGTAGAGAAGTATTTTGATTTACCCAGCTGATCTAGTATGTCCTCAATATTTGGCAAAGTCTAGGCATAGCTTTTGATTATTTCATCTAGTTTTCTGAAATCCACCACAACAAGCCATTTTCTATTTCCCTGCACATCCGGTTGCCAAAGAAACCGCTACCAACAAAGGCGAGTTCCATGGACTATTGCTTGGACGAATTATACCGTCATTCAGCATTTGATCCACCTGACTGTTAATCTCGGATTTGTGAATTTCAGGGTCTTTTATTAATTGGTGTTGATTCGGTTGAGTCTGAGTCGAATGGGTTATAGTGGAAGTATTATTGAGCTAATCACCATCGTGATGGAAAATAGCATTATATTCTCTAAAAATGTCTAAGATAGAAGATTTTTCTTCGGCGTTGAGATGACGTTGCTTTTTTCGTACAGGCATTTGAAGTCATCATGCTTAAATAAAACATGACAACGAAGCGATGTACGATACAGATGGTGCACTATTACACACCGTCGCGTTGAGTTTAGTCACCGAGCGAACTGGTAGGTACTAAGGATTTCGCAAGTTATGGGTTGGAGAAGAGCGAATCATGGCTTATTACATAAAAGTAATCTATCTATCTGTATTCTAAACCTATCGTTTTATCAAACATTTTTGGTGAGAAATATTAAGGTAGACTGATGTCTAAAAGATGATAAATACAACGAGTGTGTATTTTTCGCGTTAATATTGACTAATGTGTTAAGAGGTAAACAAAGTACTTAAAATAAGTTTGCCATGGAGGCAGCTAAAGGCTTCACTGAAGGTTTCTCTCCAGCCACGGAGTTCATCAGCAGTTTTCCTACCAATGAGGTTGCCTACGGTGTCTGGTTAAAACACGAAATTTGTAAAATGAATCTATAAAATTAAAGGACTGTTTATTTAAGGATTATTTTATTACGTTAAGGATAATGATTCTACAAAGTGTGGTTTTTGAAAATGCACGTAAGGCTTTGAATCCAATTGTGCCTTGGAATTTCTTTGAGCTATCTCTCCCTAACTGACTATTCTCCTCGATCTTCCACATACCCTTCTTTCTCAGTGATATGAAGATGGCTTGACATGTTCGTATTTACCCTCCCGGTTTGATCCTTGTGCATAGAGTGAGTGGTGCTATCACATTTTTTGGATATGATTGATATTGGTGAGCAATACAGGTGTAGCACTACTTTCCATCATTGCCTTTTTTAGCTTAGCCACCAGGAAGATCTAAAGGTACTAAGGTAGGTATGGTTCAGCTGAGACGGGAAGGAGTGTGAAACGTGGATGAAGGTGAATATCTTGGGACCTTATGTGACTATCTTTAAACAACACATTAAGTCATGATCTCCTAAATTGAGTAATGTTGTCGCACGAAAAATGGTATGGGGGTTATATAAATTAAACAGTTTTGATTGCTAAATGTTGCTTTTTTCGTGCAGGAATTTGAAGTTATCATACTTAAAAAAACATGATAACGAAGCGATGTACGATACAGATGGTGCACTATTATTTGCTTTTTTCGTGCAGGAATTTGAAGTTATCATACTTAAATAAAACATGATAACGAAGCGATGTACGATACAGATGGTGCACTATTGCCCACCATCGCGTTTAGTTTATTCACCGAGCGAACTGGTAGGTACTAAGGGTTTCGCAAGTTACGGATTAGAGAAGAGCGAATCATGGTTTATTATATAAAAGTAATCTATCCATCTGTGTTCTAAATCTGTCCTTTTAACAAAAATTTTGGTGAGAAATACTACGATAGAGTGATGTTTAAAAGATGATGAATATAACGAGTGTGTTTTTCGCGTTAATATTGACTAAAGTGTTAAGAGGGAAATAAAATACTTAAAATAAGTTTGCATTTTTTTGCATAATTTAATAATTTTTTTTTTTTGCATAATTTAGTATTGAAACAAAAATATATCCATTATGAGGTTTACATATACTACCGGTGGTAAAAACGCTTGGGGCCATTTCAGTGGAAAGACAAATTATTTCACCATGGTCAGAGAGAAGTCCAAACGTGAAATTTTTTTCAGTTTTGGCAGGAATGGTAATTGTTTTACTAGAATACTGAAAATTGTATTCTGTTTCAGCCCCATCGTGGGTGAAAGTAATAGTTCGTGACTTATAGTTCAGTATATCGTTTGTCTTGAAAAGAAAGTCTTCGCCAAGTATGCCGTCGCAACTTATCGGAAAGTCATTTTTTACGACATGGAAAAGATGGTCGATGGTTTTATTTTGATTAATCTTAATTGTTAAGTAACAACTACAATGAGTTAAAATAATGTTCGATGAAATCCCTTCTATGTGTATTGCATTATCGATATGGACTCCTGTTGATCCTTTCAATAAACCGATTTTAATTAGACTAATAAAGGCTCTTGTATCGAGGAGTAGAGTATTCGAGATTGATTTGGATTCATTAAATGTAATATTTATTTCACTTTGAAAGGTCTTGTTAGTACTAAGATTTAGTATAGAACTTCGATTGGAAGAGGGTTTTTCTGTCAGGCACTCACTTAGAGATTTTCCGCCCGAAATACAGTGCCGTTCATATCGGACGGGATAAAGTTTCCCAATCTATGACTCTGCGCTAGTCTCTGCTTAACTGTCTTATTAGAGTAGTTACGATTGCTTGAAATGGGGTTATATACATTATCATGATAAAGACCGTTACGCTTGGAATTACTGAATGCTCTTTTCCTACATCCCTCCATTGAATGACCGATATTTTTACAGTAACGACAAGAGATGCTATTTCGAACGGTATTCACACGATTATTGGAAGTAAATTTGGGGAAGGTATTACCGACAGATGGAGAATTTTGGCGTTTTATACATTCGTATTAACCGTGTCCTGTAGTTTACAAAACTCACATGTTTTTTGAATACCAGTTTTAGTATCGTTCTCAGGTATTTTTTCTTCTGAAATCGCATATTCGATTGCGTTGGCTAAAGAATCGTGATTAGTAGCTTTCACTATTAATTTAAGAGGAGCTTTTTTTAACGCTGTTATTTCGTTTAACTTTTAATTCCTCTAAAAGAGCATCAATCTTTTCAGCGAATACTTTTACGGATTCTTTCGGGTATTGTTTGATCGAAAAGAGTTCGGATTGTATGACTTGGGTGGAACGACATATTTAAAAAGTGTTTGTAGAGATCATTTTTCAAACTGATCCAATCGTTGTATGTCGCATTTCTCAAAAGACGATTGTATGCTCTGCCCGCTAATTTTGATTTGACAACATCTAAGAGTTCGGACTAGGATTCGGCCTCAGTAGCTTTTGAATATTGTGTTTCAGCCAGTTGCAAGAACCGTGATAAGGCAATAGCGGAACTATCAAATTCCGGAATCAGCTTAATGGCGTTAGCTATATAAAACCTGCCATGTTGCCAGAACTCAGAGGAGAATCGGAATCGGAGAAATTAAGAGGTATAGATTCCTCTGAAATATTAGGAATTGGTCCCTAACTACAGGGTCGTTTGACCTTTTTGCAGTTTCGCAGCGATATGTTAAGGGATATCGTTGTCATAAAATATTTCCTAGTTTCCGAAAATGTTCGCTCGAGTAAACGTAGCGGATAGGGTTTTTAGTAACCGATGTCAGCTTCGCAATACCTTATATATATGTATATATATATATATATATATATATATATATATATATATATTTTATAGCCTTTAAAATAAAGGGAAGACCTTAGGTTTGCTCAATGAGACACGAAAAACTGCCGTGAAAATAATATCTCCAAATCCTGCATACCAAAAATATTCCTAAAAAAGCGTATACAAAATATATAACTTAATTTTGTTCAAGAAAGAATTTTTTGGGATTCTCAGGTATATAGAAAAAGCTAAAAAATGTTCTAATTTGCTATTTCATCACACAACCCATTAATTTTTGGTGACAAGTTCAAAGTCTTGGTTTGACTCATCAACAGACTCCAAATAGTGAAATTGGGTGATTTGAAAAACAAATGAAAAAATGTAAAAAGAAGAAAGAAATAAAATGATGAAATAACAAATTAGAACATTTTTTAGCATTTTTCTCTATACCGGAGAATCCCAAAAAATTCTTTCTTGAACAAAATTAAGTTTAACCCGGTAAAAAGTCCAAAAGAGTAATCTTTTTATTTAAAATATATAACATGTATAAAATGGATTCATCCATAAAATTTTCGCATAAGCTAACCATGCCTAAAACATCGTTAGCTTTTCTATTAAATCAGTGAAGAAAATTCCATCAGCAATTTTCTTCACATTCCATAAAGTTTAAAAAAAATTATTCCCATGGCAATTTTGCCATCAGCAAAATTTGCCAGAAGAAATATTTAATTTAAAAAATATAATAAAAGGCAAATCGTACCTTCACTACGATTTGCCATGAAATTACAATATGTATGTACGAACGTAGGTACATATATATAACAAAAAAAAAAAAGCTTTCAAGATAAGAAATGCGCGCCGCGAAAATACATTATATGTATACATGCGCCGCAATTTCAATCGACGGGACGGTGGCTGACGTTTATATAAACATCAAATTTCACTCTTTCCAGCCCCCGTCCTACGAAAAATAGTCTGGACTTGTTTAATCAAGTCCAGAATAAATGAAGATTTTTCCCAGGGTGAAATGCAACTATGCATTTTCTACCCTGAACGAGGGCTCCTGATCGCGATGAAAGTGATCAAGAGCCGAGTTGTGATTCAAGTTTTCTACGCGGCGGTAGCGCGGTAATTGTAATCGGATTTTTAAAGCGAGAGGCGTCGATTTTTAAACTTAGGAGTTGGGTGTCGATATATAAAGAAGAAATACGGCTGATCTTGGCTCAAATATTCGGGCGCGGTATAAAATTAATACATTAATAGAAAAAAGTAATTACAGAAAGTTCTGCCATTTTATATATAAAAAAAAAAGGAAAACGGAAGTTTTTATATAGTTTTATATAGTTCTTTTAATCAAACAAAGTTCTGTTAATTTACAAAAAAAAAAAAAACAAGGATAGGAAAATTTTTGTTAGCGTGTAATACAGGAATGTTTTGGAAAGAAATATATTTTAAAGTATAAAGAAAAAAAAAGAAAATGTATACCAAGTGTGGTGTTTAATTAATTAAGAAGACAAACTCAGCCCAGCCCAAGGAATACAAGCCACGTTGAGAGGAGGCAAAGCTGTGAGCAGTACCAAACGTGTTTTGAAATATAACAACTAGCGCAGCCGGTAGGATAGCGGAAGCCAGTTTTTCAAAGCCAAGAAAAACATTAGAGCTTGAAAAGAACCAGAGGGGTTAATTAGATTAGGCCAGTTTGGTCTAATCGCCCCCAATGCTCGCGGTAGGACACTTTAACTGCCTCTGTTTGAAAAACATTCAGCCACCTCCTAATCGAAGCACAAAGTGCCAACGTGGGAAAATATCGGGGTTCTTTCCAGTCCAGGATAAAAGACGTCCACATCTAAAATTTTAACACTACGAGTGAAGGAAAGAAGTACAAATCCACGACCAACAATCTACGTTTCGGAGCTGAAAGTGACTCCGAAGTAGGCAACCGCCGCCCCCCCCCCTTCAGCTTTTATCCAGTGGAAGTTAAGAAGGCCACGCCCCCCCTGCAGCACTGAAAATCTCCAACAGCAACCGATTCAACGATCCTGGTTTGAGAGGGACCTCGAAGAAGGCAAGAGCCCCCCTTTCAAATAAAATGACGGGAAATAGGACGGCAGGAGCCCTCCTAGCTGCAAATTTTATTCACGGTGATCCATGAGCGAAGAGAGCTCCCGCCAAGAAACATCGACGGAAATCCAAATTCAACCAACTCCACAACAATCTTCCTCGCCGGGCGACGTAGAGGAAGTTCCATTCCGATACGAATGAGGCCCCGCGGGAGCAACATCCACATCAGAAGGCGATAATCAAACACCCCCAACAAATTCTACCACAGAAGGAGTCACCCTCAGGAGCGGGACAATCTCTACAGGTCCCCACCAAATAAGAAGTGCATTAAATTTAGAATTATATTTAAAAAATTTGGAAGAGAAAGTGCGAAACTCCTCCGAACCCTCTGTGAATCAGTGCGACTCAGTAGAAAAGCAAATCGATAAGTCTAGAAAAGAAAGATTGGAAACAATCGAAAAATTTAAAATTAACACAGAAAAGTTCAAAAAGATCTTAAAAGAGTTTGGAGAATTTTCGCACTCTCTCGGGGTAGACATGATCCCCATCGAAAACAGTGTCATTGATTCCACTGCAAGTGAATTACTTCTAAATCGGCTGGGAGTCTCCCTTCTAGAAACCAGCTTAGAAAAAACTAGTTTCCCAATAGTGCCGAAGTCACAAAGCCCCAATCCAAATATGGCAGTTTACGCTAAAATAGCAAAGCTAACTGCCCAGCTCGTTCTCCTATTCTCGGGATAACAGCACCCAAAATTAAGCCTTGAGATCCAAACATTCCTAGGATGCTGCAGGTAGGTAATTCAGTGCATTTCGGTGGATGAACTAACAGCGTTTTTACAAATCTTTCCCACCAGACTTCGAGGTGAAGCTTAACAGCTTTGTGCCTCAAATATGCCAACTACTTTTAAAGAGGTAGCAGAACGGCTTAATTGCACATACCTGACTATAGAAACTTACCAGGAACTGGTAAAAAAAAAAGTTAATCACTACAAGTTAGTATCCTCTGGAAAATTACACAGCCTTCACGGCACGAGTGAAACAGATGTTGGCACTCTTCAACGAGGCAGAAAAATCCAAATACGTAGCCTTAGCAGCACCAGCTGTTAAAACGCACCGGGAAGATTTCGCAAAAATGCATTAAAGACTGGCGTAAATAACCCGTATATGTGCCAATATCTTCTGACCATGACGGACGGCACTCGACATGGAACGTCTCCAGCAAAGTGCTCTATTATTGCAACCTCCAGGGCAGCTTCAATCATGAGCAATGCAGAATACAGTGCAAAACCCTGCTAGTACAGCCATACCACATTACGCACAAAATACACAACGTAATGCATCTGCAAGTCATAATGTATATAACCTAGGCTTTATATCCCTTATACAGGGATCCTGGAAAAATAACGCGTACGAAAATACAAACAGTCACATACATCCAACACAGTTCGGCTGCACTAAGGAAAAACACAGTAACTATCAAATTTAAAAAAAGTGAATTAGACACAAATATGCATTTACTGTGCTGATATCTACTTTATTGTATCCTCAGTTTCGCCTAAAAGCAGTCCAATTACGAGATATTTCATTCGCTAAACACAGTAACTGATTTTTTGGAACTCACCCACCAATTCAAAACACAGTAAATGATAACAACTACAATAAAACACAGTATGTGCATGGCATATACTGTGTTTTGTCATAGTAATCGTTGTTACTGTGTTTTAAAAATTAGTCTGATGATATGTTTTCTGAATTTTGTCGATCTTATGCCACAGTATAACAGAGACTTTACATGGAAAGTCAAGAGTACAGACAAGTTTGAAGCTGAATGCATGCGCTGAAAATATACTTTTCAATTCAGCCACCCTTCCCATATGTATACATCCGAAGGCTCATACTCTGGTAAGGAGAAAACGAATAGACCATAGACCATGAAATTACTTTTCTGGATTCCAGGGTTAGATTTACGGTGAAATGTCGAGGGAATATCACGTGAAGGGATTTTTAATACAAGTGTATTCAGCTGCAGGCTATGCTACTTGGGTCTACTGGATTCTTTCCATGTAAATTGCGTAATCATTTTCTTTAAGTCTTTTTTTTGCATGTTTAAATGTGACTGAACCTGTAACGGTATATTTTGTTATAAGTTTCATTGTGCGATTCTGCAATTAGTGAGTCAGTGGAGGTTGTGACAAGCATAGAAAGTTATTTGTATTAAATAATTCTTGAAAGCTATTAATGATATGGATAAGTTTAGTTTCGAGAACTCATTTTATTGTGAAAATGGCCCGTGAAAAAAAAAAAAAGATCAGGTATACTATAATATACTCACGATTTTTTTGTTAAGAATACATATATAATTTATCACTTTATAATTTTGTGGTAATTTCAGTGTTTTGATAATAGCTTCGTTTGTCCTCCGGCAAATTACGAGACTAGTTTGTATTTTCTCGGAAATACAGAAAATAAGGAGGAGTTAAGTAGATATATTGATGAAATAAAATCTAAGTTACTGGGGTCTGAAGGAGATATTTGTTATGACGACTTACTAAGTCCTTTTGATGATAGTGTCGCAGATTAAGATTATATTCCATCAGAAAGTAACGACTCCCACAAAAGCGATTATTCTTCTAGTGCCTTAATTAGGAATAAAAAACCAGCAGTTAGACTATTTAGGTCACTACCAGAGAATGAAAATGGAGGATGTGAGGTAATGCACATTTTGGACTAAGCTATTGTTATCCATTATGAATAAAATATTTTACCAGTTACAGGTACAGAGAATGGAAAATGATCAGCCAAATAGTCTAGATACGAATACGAATGCTAAAAAGCGATTATCTTTTGTAGAAAAGATAGAAAGAAATAAAAAAAAACACCCTATCCGAGCCAAATGTCAAGGTAAGTGTAGAAGAAGCTGTGACAAATTAACAGAAGAAAATCGAGAAGATATTTGGAATAGCTTTTGGAATCTTGACTATTCGAGTAGAAGGAAATGGTTGAGCAAACATATCAAACTAATTCCTGTGAAAAAGAAGTCAGCTACTCGCAACAAATCACAGAGTAGGAGATTTTCGTTACCTCACCAAGATTTAACAGATATGTCAGTTTGTCGCTTAACGTTTCTAAATACACTAGGTTACACGAATGACTCTGTTATAACTGAGCTAGTTGCGGCCATGAAAAAAGATCCTTGTGGTAGTATGATTAAGGAATGTAGAGGTATTCAATCGAAACAGAAGTGCGATCGTGAAGTAATTAAAAACCACACTGAGTCCTATCATCCATGCGTTAGTCACTATAGGAGAAATAATGCTCCAAATGTAAGGTATCTCCCTAGAGACCTAACTGTAAAAGACATGTATGTAGATTTCAACGAAAAACACCCAAATATCTGTAAGAGTGAAACCTACAGGAAACTTTTAAAAACAATGAACATATCGCTGTATCAACCAAAGTCAGATATCTGTGAGATCTGTGGGACTATAACCATTAATGAGAATGAAAATGACAATTATAAGAATAATTCGACAGGTGACTCTGAAAACCATCGCCTAAATGTCAAAAAGTCTATCAGAGAGTATAGGTTGGATGTTGAAAAATCCGTGACTGCTGAAAAAAAAAGATGAAAATATACGGATTTTTTCAATGGACCTTCAAAAAACTATGCTGCTTCCGATGATGCCACAAATTAAAAGTAGTTTCTTTATTAGCAGATTGGTTGTTTTCAATGAGACCTTTGCTACTCTAAACAAAAATAGCACAAGAAAAAGTTATTGTGTTTTATGGCATGAAGGGTTGGCTGGAAGGAAAGCTGAGAACATTACCGACTCCATTCTAAGACTGATTTCTGAAGAAAGAGATGCCAAATATTTCATATTTTGGTGTGATAATTGCACAGCTCAAAATAAAAATTGGATACTTTTCACTACGCTTGTTAATGCGGTGAATCAACCCGCTGCGCTGGTCCAAACCAGATAAATATAAAATATTTGACAAAGGGACATACACATATGTCTGCAGATGGGGTTCACGGAAACATCGAAAAAAAATTGGTAGAAAAAGGAATATTTATGATTTCCAGGAGTTGTGTGAAGTCGTTGAGAGTTCACGTAAAAATCTGCGTGTACTCGAACTTAATGAATTTCACGAATGGAAAAGTGAGAAACTAAATACTGTAAAAAGTGCTGATCCACTGAAGAAATTCACATTGAGATCACTTGTCGAAGTCAAATTCTCTAAAGGATCCAGGAAACTGGAATACAGGAATGATTTTGATGAAGATTTTAAAGAAATTGAATTTCTGAAAAAGAAATTCACCGTACCTTATATGGCCGAATATAGCAAAAATCGTGGTACGACATCTTCAAAAAAAGCAACGATTTTGAATCAACTGACTCCACTGATGCCAATCAATAGAAAATTATTCTGGGAAAGCATCGATTCTTCGGAAACTTCGGAGGATCTAGTCTGTACAAGAGAATAAACATGTTCTGCATATCAAAATAAGTATTACTTTTGGAATTTTTTTGTTTTCTTTTTCAATGTGTCTTTCCATGTATTTCTTCCTTTGTAAAATTTGAATATATATTAAAATACTGGAAAATGTTATGCCTCAAAATTACAAATCCCTTACTTAAAACACAGCAGGAGACATTACTGTGGTTATCTATGGAAACATTATCATTTGATTACTACTATGCTCATTGTAAAATACAGTAATGTTCCTTACTGTGTTTTTCCCTAGAAAATTAAACTGAATAGTTCAAAACATTTATAGCAAAAACCTAATTTCCTGTTGCCAAGTGGGTTATTTTTACGTATATAAGCCTATTGTTTTGCTTAAAAGAAAGCCCAAGGTAAGCTTAACTTACGACAAAAAAATCAAAACTCTGTTGCTATTAGTTTTCTGAGGCAGGAAAATTTCACAAAATGTCATTTATCTCGAAAAGGATAAAACAACAGTTACTGTGTTTTTACTTTGAGCAGCCGAGTTCTCACAGGCAAACCCAACGCCGAATATCAAACAGGATCCAAGATCTCCTAATAAAACTTATAATGCATAAAATAAAACTAATTATTTAAATAAAATCAGTTGTTGTTTTTATAATTTATGAGGCCATACATACGCCGATTGTCTGAAACGTAAAAATACGCCGTACTGTGTGAACTGTAAAATGTATAATCATGACGTGCGTGACTGCAGAAGAAACAACAATAGTTTCCAGAGGAGACCCACAAGGTCCCAACAATTCTCGAGTATACAACGTACGTAAGAAATGTGAATTTTTTGGTCGTTCTGGACACATAATAAGCGCATGTTAGCAAAAGCGTAAATGGGAAGCCCGGAGTCAGGGAAACGACGCACAGTCGACCCAAAACACCCCTGATCGACTAAAATTCTCCCGTCTAATAAAATAGGGTCCCCTTAGCAGCCCGATTCCAGTATCGCTACAGTAAAAATTCCATTAGACATAGGCATGAACGGCCAAACTAAACTAGTAGTAGACACAGGCGCTGAGTTTAGTATTATAAAGCAAAGGTCATTAAAAGTTCATAAAGGCATTGACACTTCAGACCCCATTTGGTACCGGAAAAACGCTGGCAAATTTCCAGGGAGACTTTGTTTTCAAAAACAAAATTCCCTGGAAGTTTGAAGTCGTAAAGAACTTGCCTGGCCTTTCCAATGATGGACTTCTAGGAAATGATTTCATAGGAAAAAACTGTAACATTGAGGGTCCTAATAAGGCACTAAGGTTTCCTCGCACAGAGACTAATCCCGATGAATTTGCTTTGCCATTGATATTTGAAACGGACAAGCTAAATTCTGAAAAAGCAGTCGAAGTAAGAACACTTGCAGAAAAGGTAGAGTGTAAAAAGACTGAACTATCCACCTGCAGTGTCTTCAAGGCTTCTCAAATGAGAAAAGCTGGCTGCCAAGCCCCAAAAGAGACCAAGGAATGTGAAAAAAGCTGTCTGGGAGAACAAGAGACCAATGAGATCAGGCAGCAATTGGTTACTTTTAGGAAACCAATCTGCATAAATGCGCGAGTTAAATTATATGATAAGCCAAATGATAAAAAAAAACAAGATTATTAATTTTAATAAACTTTTATTAATGAATTACTTTTCTTCTAGTCTCGTTTACGGTTAAAAATTAACTAACTCACTTAATCAATTTTCTTACATACTGCCTTCTTGACCTTCTTTTTTATTATCGTATTACTCTTTTACAAACTGCTGAAGAGCAAAAATTGTGGGAAGTTAAGAATAATAAAGGAAATTACGCAAGTTACATATTATTTTAAGGTAATTGACTTTACTTTATGGGTTGAATATAATGCTGATGGGGTTAAAATGCATGTATGATGATATAGGGGCACGTGGAGAGTTTGCTGCCTGTTTGTGTATATTGTGAGGGTACGTAACTCCTCCCCCCTAAGTATGAAGTGATGGCCAGAATAGCTGAAGTTTCGGGGTGCTTCCTGTAGGGTCTGTATCTAATGACGGATTTCCTATTGTTGGTCCTTTGTTGAGATGTATAAGATTATCCCTTCTTGTGGCTATATGTTTATAGGTTATGTAGATGAGAATTGCCAATATGAGGAAGCTTGTACCCGCTAGGGTTCCTAAGGTGAAGTCATCTTTTACTTGGGTTTCCCACTCGAGGAGTTGGATCGCCTTCTTGCTATCCGCATGGTAGAATTTAAGTTTTTCCAGTCTAAGGTCTTCGATGGTAGATGAATAGTTGATATGATTAGAGATCATCGGGTAGATGTAGATATCGTCCCAGTAGGTGTTAATGCGACCAAGATAATTGATGCCATTTATCTGCACTGAGCAGTTCTCGAAGTGGATCAACTGAGTTCCTTTGACAAGCAAGTTGTTAATCTCGCAGGTAGTCTTTATAGATGTTTCAGGGATGCTAGTTAAGAGAATATAGTTGGGTTCTGGTTGTATTATTTCCGATGTTCCCGTTCCTTCGATCAGAGTACACTCTGCTGGTAGGTTCTGCATTATGCGTCCTATACACTTGGAATTGTCGACTGACTCCTGGTGTGTTGATTCCTTGCAGTAGAATACTTCTTCAACTCTGGGACATGCTTCGTTAAAATATTGAATTTTTTTAGGATTGTGGATTAGGTAGGGCCTGACTGGAATTGTTTTTGTATTATTTATTGGTAAGGGAATTATATGGACCATGGAATAATTTTCTTCGGTTAGTATTGTAGTCATTGTAGTAAGCCTGTAATCCCAAAAGTTCATAAATGTGTTCGTCTGATCTAATTTTGACTGATTGGTTTTTCATAATATTATAGATTTCTGTAATTTCATTGGGACTTAATATTTGTTTAGAGATTATATTTAGACGGGCAAGTGTAATGGTTTCGGCTATATTTGTTAAGTGATTATTTAGTAGATCGATATTATAATTGATTAGGTTAAGGTATTGTGCATGTGCAAATGTATCTCTGTTATTACCAATGCTATTACTTAAGTGCTCTTGGTAGTGCTTTAAATATTTAACTATGGAATCTTGTTGGTTGTTGATATGGGTTGTAAGATTTTTAAAACGTTCTAGCATTTGATTATTTAACATTGTCTCTTGATTAATTCTATTTTTTATTTTGATTTGATCTGACAGCAAGTTTTCAATTTCCTTATTTATTCGATGCGCATCTTCTGCATCCATATTTCCCGTGATGCTCTTAATTACCGTTCCTAATCCATTTATAATCCCTCTTCTACTTCTAATATTTGGTTTTAGGGTATTTAATTTATGTTTCAAATCAAATAGTTTAATGTTTGTTACATTGAATGATTCTCGAAGCTCATCAAAGTCGTTAAGCGTTGCGAGTGAGTTCGCTGTCTTGTCTATCGTCTGTTCGTAAGTCGTTAATCTCACTATATGTAGAAGGTTGTTGTATCCCTGCGTTGTTCTCGCGGTTCCTAGTCTCATCGTCAGTATTTTGTGTTTCGTCAAGTCCTGTATTTCTAGTTTTTGACCTTGTGCGAATATTATCCTGAAATTTATGTTTAATTTTTAATTTTCCCTTATGTACTTTTTTATTTCTGTCGGTTAGTATTGAGATTTTCTTGTCTTGTGTTACTTTATGTTTTGTGAATCTTTTAGTCAACTTATTGCGCCTACATTCTTTTCTATAAACTGATTTACCTAATTCTAACTTGTCTGGCACTCTTCTATTCCTATTTAGTTTTTCTAATCTTTTGGTAGTATTTTTTTCTAACTGTTTTCTTATCAAGGGATAAAGTTTGTCTTGAAACTCGTTTAGTTTCTTAAGGTATTCATGTTCATTGTTGTATTTCAGTTTTTTATCTAGATTATGGATTCTTCCGTAAAACAGTTCGATGGAGTGAATTTAGTTGAAGAGTGAATAGCGTTATTGTACGTTGTTATTGTTTCATCTAGTATTTCGTCGTGGTCTTTATTTTTCATTCGATTATAAATTATTCGATAGATTTCGGTCAATGTGGAGTGCATACGCTCTACAGGAGCGTTACTACTCGTCTGTTGAAATGACGTTATATGTAAGTTAATATCGTACTGCTTACAGAAGTCTATAAATATATTAGAGGTAAATTCTGCTCCTTGATCGCACACGATTTTCTTGGGAATGCCATGAAGGCTAATGAAATTTTTCAATGATTTTATCATTGTCAAGCTATTTCTAGCAGGCACTGTGTATGCTGCGGCGAATTTAGAGAATTTATCTATGATAGTTAGCATTTGGTTATTATTTATGGTGTAAATATCTATATGTAAGATGTCGAGGGGTTTGTTAGGGAATTCGGAGATTTCAAATTTTAATTTGGGTGGACTTCTATCGTATTTCATTAATTGACAAGTTTCGCAGTTGTTGATTGTTTGGGTAATTTTCCCTTTCATAAATGGGAAATAGACTTCTCTTTTTATGTGTAAGAATGTTTCGTTTATGCCTCTATGGTTACTCTTAATGTGATATGAATTTATGATTTGATCTTGTTCGTCATTATCAGTGACGTCTCGTGCATTGGATTAGTTTAAAATTCTTACTCCCTGAGAAAAATTTAGAATAAACCTCTTGTACTACTTTAAATGTATTGTCGTCCGTCAATATTGCCTTTAACTTATTAGGAGGAAGAAATCTTTTAAAAATTCCTTCAACATTTTCTTCGGAGAAATCTGAAGATCTAATTATGCGTCTTTGTTTATTTTTGAAGGGAGATTGTAGTGAGTTTGGAGGTTCCTTATTTGATTTTTCGAGAATTAATTGTATATTGAATTCATTTAAAGGCCTCTCTGAAATTGGAATTCCGTCGTTTAGATTTTCTTCGGCGGAATGTATGGTTGAAATGTTCATGCTCGGAGTAGATATCTCTGATCTAGTGTCATTAACATTTATTTCAATTGATTCGTACGTGTCTGGTTTGATGCGACTTAAAGCGTCAGCATTACTATTTTGGTTACCTTTTTTATACACGATGTTATAATCGAATTCTTCCAGTTTCAAACGCCATCTTACCAGTTTAGAGTTAGGCCCTTTTAGACTCATTAACCACGTAAGTGGTTTATGATCTGTGACTATTGTAAATCGGTTCCCGAACAAATATGGCCTGAAATACTTGGTGGCCCAGACTATGGCTAACAATTCTTTTTCTATCGTGGAATAGTTAATTTCGGATGATGTTAATGTTCGACTAGCATAGCATGTAGGCTTGTCGTTGCCAATGGTACCCTGTGAGAGTACTGCCCCAATTGCATAATTGCTAGCGTCTGTAGTCAGGATAAATGGTTTTGAGAAATCCGGGTGTTGGAGAATGGGATCGTTGATGAGAAGGTCTTTACAAGTCTCAAAGGCTTTGATATATTGGTCGTTAAGCTCGATTTTCTTACCTTTTTTCAGGCATGCGGTTAACGGTTTTGTTATCTTTGCAAAGTCTTTGATGAATTTCCTGTAATACCCCAGAAGTCCTAGGAAAGATTTAATTTGTTTGGGGGTTCGGGGAATAGGAAATTTCTTTATTGCATTGATTTTATCCGGGTTAGGCTTAACACCATCAGGAGTTATAATATGACCTAAAAATCCGATTTCTCTTCGGAGGAATTCTGATTTGTCTAACTGAATTTTCAAATTCGTTTCCTTTAAACTGTTGAACACTTTTCTCAGATTTTCGCAGTGCTCTTGAAGAGAAGTTGAGAAGATGATAATATCATCTAGATATACGAGACAGATTTTACCAATAAGGTCTCGTAGAACATTATCCATGACACGCTGGAAAGTCGCGGGAGCATTTTTTAGCCCGAATGGCATTCGAACGTACTCATAATGTCCTCCTTCGACTGTGAAAGCTGTCTTCGGGATATCTTTAGGGTCCATTTCTATTTGATGAAAACCGCTGGCAAGGTCCAACGTTGAAAAGTATAGAAACTTGCCTAATTTATCGAGAATTTCATTTATATTGGGTATGGGATACTTGTCGCTGCTGGTTTTTTCATTAAGTTTGCGGTAGTCCATCACCAGCCTCCATTTTTGTTTTCCGCTGGCATCTACTTTCTTCGGAACTACCCAAACTGGTGAACTCCATGGAGAGTAGCTGTTTTGAATTATCCCCTGTGTTAGCATATCATTAATCTGTCTTCTGACTTCCTCTTTATGGACGTATGCATAGCGATAAGATTTAGTGTAAATTGGTGTATCATCAGTGGTTGTTATGGAATGTTTGATCTGGTTGGTAAAAGTGAGGGTTTGTCCTTCTTTATAGAAAATATCTTCAAATTGTGTACATACTTTAAACAATTCTCTTCTCTCCTCGTTATTTAAATGAGAGGTTCGGATTAAATTTTTGATATCGTTAGGGGTTATATTGGAGTCTATTTCACAGGTTAAATTAAATAGACTGATTTCTGAGACTTCGTTTTGGGGAAATATGTTGACTTTTAGAGGTTGCTTTAAAGAGAGAGTTTGGTCGTATTCTGTGTTGTTTACGATCTCCATAAGGCTGTACCAATTTTCAGAGCGGTAGATTCCTTCAGGTATGTAAAATTTAGGTGCGACTACAATAGCTTTAGTAAATATATCGCCATTCTGCACATCTACTGGCAATTTCACTACAACTTTTGTCTTAGCGGGAATGGTATATTTTTCTGACATAAAGTTAGGTTTTAAATTAAGATCAATTAGAGCGTTGTTTGTAACTAATTTTCGATTTGCTAGGTCGACTTTAGCACCAAGGCTAGTTAATATGTCTAGTCCTAATAGTCCGTCCGGAATTTAAAAATGAGAAATCTGCTTTTAGCTATTTGATTGAATTCAATAAAATTTGGAAGAATAACTTGTTTGTCTATATTATGTTTATTGAGAGCAGTTACTATCGTAATTGGTTTGCAATACACGACGTCTTCTGGTTTTACGTAATCTGGGTCTATGAAAGAAGAGGAAGAACCTGTGTCGATTAGGAATTTCAAAGTATGCCCATATGGGGTGGAAATATTTATATAGGGAAGGGTGTTTCCGTATTTATTTAAGTCTATGTAACTGATGGGTCGGCTGAGGCTATTGCAAGAAAATTTTCGTCGGATGTGTTAGGTTCTTCATTTTGTTCCGTTGCGTCTGTTAGCATATGATTAGTCTGTTGATTTTGATCATTATCAGAGTAGTTATCATAATATCTGTCTAGATTAGTGTAGAAGTAGTCGCTTGCGTATTCATTATAGTTTCCACTTGATGGTAGATCTTGTTCATAGGTGTTGAAAAGCTCTTCACTAGTAAATCGGGGTCTCTGATTATGTGGGGCGGAAAAATTTCTATTTGGTTGTGGCGGATGATTGAGAGTTGGTCGTCTGAAGCGGGAATTGCCTGAACCGACCTCCATTGGTTCCGGTTTAGGTAAATTTTGTCTATAAAAAGGATTAGGGGCGAAAGGCCTTGATTGTTGATTAAACGGCTGATTGTTTAAGGGCCTCTGAAGTTGTTGTTGAGGCACTGAATTAGGTCGAAAAGATTGGAATGGTTGGAAAGGTTGAAGAGTTCTCTGAGGTAGTGCATGGTAATTTGTGCGTTGTTGGAAACTTTGGGTACGAACTTGTCCATTAGGTCTACTTTTAATAAGATTTATTGATGGTTCTGATTTTGTATAGAAAATATTTTGTTCCTGGATGCAGTATGAGAATGCGTTGGGTAAAGATTCTGGACGCATAGCTCGAATGGTTGAACCTAAAGGTTCCCTTAGTCCTGATAGGAAAACATTTAGACACATTTCTGTGTGCATATCTTTTTTCGCTTTCACTACACTATCATCTTTTTCGTGAATTTGAATGTGATTAAATAATGCTGCTTGTATTTCCACAATTTCACTATAAAATTTTTCTACTGGCTTACTATGTTGTTTAAGGGAATGCAAATCTCTGATAAGAGAGGTTTCATTTCTCTTATCGGAATAATGAAGTATAAGATTATCTTTTATTTGATCCCAAACCAATGGTGTGCCGTACATGTTAAGCACTTCATTGGCCTGCCCTTCTATTTTATTTCTGATTGCCCTCACTAGGATTTTTGCATAGGTTGTGCCATCGATCACTCTTACTAAAGATAAAATTTCTTCGACGTTTTTAATAAAATCGTGAAGGAGTCGCGGATTGCCATCAAATTTTGGTAAATCCTTGATTGCATCCGGAATCCTAAGAGAATTGAAAACTTGTGTCGCGGTACTGGTTAAATCTACGGGTGGAGGGTTTTGTGGTTGTTGTTGTTGTTCCATAGTTAAAATTCCTAATTCCCTTGAATTAACTTCGTTTAAATCTATTTCACTAATGGTTTCACTATTTGAAATTAATTCTGACGGATTATGTGTAATTGCAGTTAAGTTTTCGCTATTTGAGCTTGATGCCGACCTATTATCTATTGTAGTTAAATTTTCTTCACTTGCACTTGCACGTTTAATTAAATTTGATACACTGTCTCTTATTCTATTATGAAATTTTCTTGGATTAGGGCTTCTACTTGTTAGTCGTTTACTCATATAGGAATTTAAGAAAACAAGGTATATATATACATATATAGGAAAATATGGAAAAATATCAATATTTTGACTTACGCATGTATAATAATAAAAACTTCTATCTTCATAGTTTTCTGGATCTGCTGAATTTGTTAGAGTTGTGAACCAAGAAACCGTTGGATTCTTCTCCAAATTAATCCAGATTCAAGAACTTGCGGTATGAAGAGTTGAACTCACCAAATCCAATGTAGTATTACCTTTGATAATTTTTCAACAGGTTCACGGATGTGGGATGATAGTTTTTCTTCGATGTGCCTTCGGAGTACTTCTTCCCTGAAACACACTTTATCTTGCACCAATTGCCCGTCGATGCGTTAGTGCTTAGTAAAACGATAACCCGTCGTTTATTTTGTTTCGAAACCGTTTTTAACACTTTGGATTGTTACCGCAATCCTACCGACTGCGCCAGTTAAATTATATGATAAGCCAAATGATAAAAAAAAACAAGATTATTAATTTTAATAAACTTTTATTAATGAATTACTTTTCTTCTAGTCTCGTTTACGGTTAAAAATTAACTAACTCACTTAATCAATTTTCTTACATACTGCCTCCTTGACCTTCTTTTTTATTATCGTATTACTCTTTTACAAACTGCTGAAGAGCAAAAATTGTGGGAACTGGTAAAATAGCAAAGTTAAGAATAATAAAGGAAATTACGCAAGTTACATATTATTTTAAGGTAACTGACTTTACTTTTTGGGTTGAATATAATGCTGATGGGGTTAAAATGCATGTATGATGATATAGGGGCACGTGGAGAGTTTGCTGCCTGTTTGTGTATATTGTGAGGGTACGTAACTCGCGCTCTCAAATTTTTGCCCCAGTCCCGTTACAAACTCAAGAAGAAATGATCTGTTTACTCCAAGAGATAAGCGATGGAGTCTTCTTGGGAAACAGTTTGCTGTCATCTGGAGAAGAATTAATGCTGGTTAGTATTCTCAACGCTAATAGTCATTAAGTAGTCATATATAGCTTAAAGTTACAGCTAAATCCAATAAACGACTACACCATAGTCCCATTAACAGACGTATAAGACCACAAAAGAACACACTTTCCAATACTAAATATTAAGGCAATATCAAACACCACAAGAGACGGAACTGAGTGTCTAAAGTCTGCCAAAAAGGTGTATATAGCTCCTCCGTCCAAAGTCCCTAGGCATAAATCATTATTAAATAAACAAAGGCCATATAAAAACGGTAGCGAGTCTCTAAAACCTATTCTTAAGGTGCATATTACTCCACCGCCTACCAATTTTAAAAATTTTACATGGTCAAAACAAAATAGCATAGACGCGCATGAGTATCGCACACAACCTATGGCAGAGACCACACAGGTGTACAAAACCCAGTCGTCGGCAAAGCAGGAGGCGAATACCCTGCAACATGCTAGCTACAGCACAACAAAGCCTCAAAAGGAATCAAATAATCCCAATCTAATTACAGATCAAAAATTTAAAAGGAAGAGTAATTTAACCCAAGTTTCAGATGAAAAAACAACAACCCTACAACATGTATCGTTTTTATACCCGCATTATGAGACTCCGGACGACCCAAAAGTATACCCGCGGATTTCTAGGCTAGAGCAAGAATTCAGCCTAGACGCTAATTTATCCGCGGAAGAAAAACTTTCGATATCAGAACTCTACGAATAGTATAACGATATCTTCTTCCTAAAAGGTGACAAACTCACCTATACAAATGCGACAATGCATAACATTCCATTAGTGCAAGATCAAGTACCAATAAATCAAAAAATGTACCGCTTACCTGAAACACAGCGGAAAGTAATTACTGAGCAGCTAAAAGAAATGCTAGACAGCGGAATAGTCCAGTCTAGTAAAAGCCCTTGGAATTCACCTGTGCTAGTTGTCCCCAAGAAAGCGGGACCGGACGGTGACAAAAGGTGGCGCGTCATTGTCGACTTTCGTAAATTATACGAAAAGACAATTGGAGATGATATTCTTGACCAACTAGGTCACGCAAGGTATTTCACCACACTCGGTTTAGCCAACGGCTATCATCAAGTTCTTGTCGACAAAAGAGAGCGACATTAAACTGCTTTCAGCACTAGCTATGTGCACTACAAGTTCAACTGTATGCCATTCGGGCTCAAAGGAGCCCCTGCCACTTTTCAATGCCTAATGAATTTCGCCCTGACAGGCTTACAAGGCCTCGAAAGTATTGTCTACCTAGATGACATTGTCATCTATGGTAAAAATTTAAATGAGCACAACGAAAAGTTGACAAAAGTCTTCGACAAGTTGAGAGAGAACAACTTGAAACTGCAGCCAGAGAAGTGCCAGTTTCTACGAAGAGAACTTTTTTACCTAGGTCATAAATATTCTAGCGAAGGAGCACTACAAGACCTCAGTAAGACGGCGTGCATCCAAACATTTCCTGTTCCAAAAACCGCAAGGCAAGTTCAGTCATTTTTAGGACTTCGCATTTACTACAGCAAATTTATTCCAGACTTCTCCAAAATTGTACGTCCAATCACGAATTCGCTCCGAAAGGATGTAAAATTCACTTGGACTGAGAAATGCTAAGAAGCATTTCAAAGCATAAAAAATGCTTTAATTTCCCCACCACTTTTGATTTATCCCGATTTTTCAAAATCTTTTAATCTTACTACGGACGCAAGTAACGCGGCTCTAGGAGCTGTTCTTTCTCAAGGGGAAATCGGAAAGGACCAGCCCGTTGCCTATGCAAGCCGCACATTAAACAAAGCCGAATGAAATTACTCTACAATAGAGAAAGATTTATTGGCTATTGTCTGGGCTACCAAGAATTTTAGGTGTTATCTTAAAGACCGGAAATTCACGGTCTATACTGACCATAAAACTCTCAAAGGTGTCTTCAATGTGAAAGACCCTATTTCCCGTTTAGTGCGATTTTAAGACAAATTATCTGAATTCGAATACCAACCCTGGAAGTACAACACTAATGCAGATGCACTAAGTCGCCTCCCTCACGCATTAAAGAAAGACAGTTTAAGCAATACCTTAACGGTAAAAGCCCTAGTCCACCACACGATGGACTCAGATCCGGAAGAAGATAATCCCCCAAAGAGGAAAAAGAAAAGGAAATCCGCTCATCGCTTCGTGGTGACTCTAGCTCTGAAGCAAAATGCTCAAGAGATAATAAAAAGGTCCAGTGTGGAGACAGAAGAGCACACGAAAGCGGACCAAAACGAAAGTCAACTTACGAAGGAAGATATTCACCCCCCCCCCCACACAGCATCGCTTGATTAAATATCAAGTACAGGTAAGACACCAGAAGTTATCACGAGCCCCACCGAGATCCAAACAATCTTAAAAGGTTATCACGATTCTCAATTTGGTGGCCACCAGGCTGTCATAAGAACTAACAAACGTATAAGACGCAAGTATTGGTGGAGACACATGCTTAGCGACATCAAGAAATATATTAGAAAATGCCCAAGGTGCCAGACGATGAAACCATGTCCACAATATAAAATGCCAATGGTAATCACGGACATCGCAGAACAACCTTTCGACAAAGTTTACCTAGATATTGTAGGTCCACTAGAAGAGACCACATCAGGTAACAAGTACATCTTGACTTGCCAAGATAATTTAACAAAGTTTGTCGACTGGTATGCAATACCTAATGCTGAAGCGATCACAGTAGCGCATGTTTTCTTTGCTGAAATCGTTACGCGCTATCGCATAACCAAAAGAATACTCACCGATCAGGGAACAAATTTCCTGAGTAAATTATTCAAAAGAGTATGTAAACTTCTAAAGGTAAAGAAGTTACAAACTTTAGCATACGACCCACAGTCTAATGGAGCACCAGAGCGTGCACATAGACCGCTGTGCATAAATATAACAGACCAAGGAGATCTGTGTAACGTGCAGCAACTACACATACACGCTATAATAGATGCGTATGAAAATCACGGAAACTATAAAGGAACTAGTGCCAGGAAAACGCAAGGCCAGATCTTTATTTAACGGAATATGCGGTGCCATGCATTACGTATTCGGTAACATGGACAGCAATAACGGGAAAGAAATATACAGCAGTTTAGATGAAATTGAATCAAACGCACAAGCCTTAGCCGAGCTAGAGAAACAACAAATTGGTGTTGTAAAAACTACCTTGGAAAAGATTCAAAAACCGCTGGCTTTGCTAATGAATTGTCCACAAAAAATAGCACACCAGATAAACGACCTCCACCAAGTGGCCGATGACTTAACTAGGAGGCAACTAGGACAAGAGATCATATCAAGCTTATTACTCCAAATTATCGAAGTCGAATATCGACAACAAGCCTTAATGGATTTAATAATGGCTAGTAGAACCAACCATATTCATCCACTCCTCCTGTCTCCCAACAATCTGCTGGAGATATACCGCAAGACGACCTCGAATTGTCCAAACGACCAAAATTGTCTATCTGTCCTATATCAGACAGCAGGAGCACATTCACGTCTCATGCAAAACAAATTGGTGGTGAGAATTACTATCTCAATTTTTTATCTGGCACAAATGAGGCTACAACAAGTTCGATGCTATCCTGTTCCCAAGTTAGCAAATTATTAATTAATTCACTACCTTGGTTATTCATACATAGCAAATAGCGCAAATATAATGGAATTGCTCCTATTAAAAGGCGGGGTCATGAAAAACTTCAAAAAAATAACACGCAATTTGGAAGAAAACACGTATGTAGGCCGACTAAACTATGGGCGTGTTTAGTCGGCCTACAACATCAAATCAATGTACCATTAAGTTATTATATAAATCTTTAAATGAAACGCCCAATTGCAGGTTTAGAGTACAATTTCCCCAAAAAGACATGTTGATAAAATTAAGTAAGCCAAATGCGTCGCTATTTTCGTTTATCACCTCCACGGTATTCCATATCACATGTCAAGATCAATTTTTGATCTCAAAAGTGGAAGGACAATGAATAATTGAAATATCCCAGCCATGTCAAGTGCATATAAATGGAAAATTGCTCAAATATGAAGGTCAAAGTAAACACCCGCTGAAAATAATTCAACCGAAACAATTTCCAAAATTTAACCTTTCCTTATTGAATTTGAGTCTGGCCGACATTTTACCAGAATCTCAAAACCAAAACCAAGTTCCAATGGCAATTTTTACGGGAGACGATATCCACAAATCAGTCTACTAGGACATGCATTCCCTAGAGGAAGTTCGAGGCAAAATTAATAAATACCAAGAGAAGGTATCGAGTAGAAACTCACATATCCTGTCCACAGGCTCTTTATCATTTGCGAACCTACTAGTTTTGGCCATAATGATTATTGTGGCAGTAAAGTATCTTTCCTCTATTGTCATCAAGATGAGACAACAGGCGAGTCAACCACAAGGTAACCCCGAACTTTCAACAGAGGGAATTCCTTTAGAAGAACGAACTACTGCTCCCCAACCCAGTTTAAGGCGAACTAGAAGCCTCGCTAAAACAAAATCAGTCCAAATCATTTTAAAATGGAACACCTACACTGTCAGCTCGGCTCAACAAATTAATGTAAACAAGGTTGTTCTAACGTTGAACAAACATAGAAGGAGTCCTGGTAAAGCATTAAAAGAAAATCTATGTATATACTACAACCTATCAATATGTAAATATTTAACAAAAACAACAGCATATGCATATATATACAATATAATTAGTTATAGTGCAAGATAATAAAACATATATGCATAAAATACCAACATAAAAATTAAAGCGCATTAGAATTATATATAAATAAAAAGAGAATATATTGAAAATAATAGCTAAAATAACAAAACTAAAGAAAAATAGCATTAGACGTAAATAACACAAACAAAAAAAAAAACAAAAAATAATTAAATAAACCGAAAACAGGATAGAGAGTGTATATATGCGAGCCTTAGAATTAACTAAGAGACATTAGTTAAAAGATATAGAAAATGAGGAATGAGGAAAATTCATATTTATTTTATTTATTTATATTTAGCCCATATACAGTAAGAATAGCCTGAAAAGAAAATAGGTAAGTGCGTCGTATTATACAAACTTATAAAAAATAATAATAAAACTCAAAGTTATAGTAGCACATAGAAAAACTAATAGTAAAAGCAACAGCCAGACAAATGGCTTACCAAGCTACTAATAGCAGAAAAAATATTTTCTTAATGAAAAGTAAAATTAAAAATAAATATACTAACGAAACTAATCCAGCGTAGTCTAGTAAAATAACAACTAAAACTAAAATAGACAACCATCCATAAAATAAAAAAGTAAGTAATTGAGAAAAAATAAAAAGAGAAAAAAATTCTAACTACAAAAAAAAACGAGGTAATTAAGACCCACTAAAAGTTTACCAGGCTAAAATTACAATAAGAAAGTTAGAAATTATGATATTTGGAATCATGTAGAATATATGTATAGAAACACAATGTAAAAACCTAGCCGAACCGACCGAGAGCCCATCCACCTATCTATAACAAAACCACCGATGAAACCAACCTAGATTAGCAAATTCAAGAAACAAAAAAAAAGAAACTCCTTTCATTTTGTGTCAAGAATACTTTATATTTTATTTGTTTTTATTATTATTTTTTATATATCATAAAAAAAAGGAGAGAGAGCTTTCCTCATGGGTCTCGCGCCTAATCCTCCTCGGAGTCATCCTCGGCTTCTAAAGAGGGTGGGGTGGCCATCAAAGCACGAAGAATGCACGTAACGGCCGAGTCGAATACTGGATGGCAGCATGCGCAGAGCCCGTGCCGGCCGATTATGTTGATGGTACCACCTGAATAAAAGAAAAAAAGAGTAAATATAGGTGGCCAACGTGCCAAATCAATTACCATCAGGACTCACCTCGCACAACCCACGCCTGCACTTGGTGGGGAAACAGGGGTATGTCAACCCAGTAGCTGTGGCCGGGCTCGGCATCCGCGCCCCACATAGTGAAGGGCTGCCGCCCTTGTTGTAAAAGCACCAGACGAATCGGGCCCCGCCACCCAGGGGTCACATGGACCACAAAAATTAAGTTGGCCACAGAACTGAGGCCCGTCGGGCTGCGCCGTCGACTGCAACGGCACAAGATCAAAACTGGAATAAAACCGGGCAGAGAATTTAATCATTGAGATCCATTGCCAAGACAAAGTAACAAACCTAGCAGAACGGTAATCGGACACCCCGGTAAGAGACCTAAATACAATCAAATAAAAACAGAAACAGTTCTGTATATGCTAATTGCTCAAATGATCTTCACCAAGAGTTATTACTCTTCTAATAATGACTCTCGTTTTGAAAAAGGGGAAGGATACTTGCGTACCAAATCCTGCATACCAAAAATATTCCTAAAAAAGGGTATCAAAAAATATTTAACATACATAATGAGATTTCATCCATAAAATTTTCACATAATCTAACCATGCCTAAAACATGGTTAGCTTATCTATTAAATCACACTCCATAACGTTTAAACAAAATTATTCCCATGGCAATTTTACCTTGAGCAAAATTTGCCAGTAGAAATATTTTATTTAAAAAACAAAATAAAAGGCAAATCTTACCTTCAGTACGATTTGCCATGGAATTAAAATGTGTATGTACTAACGTACATACATATCACAAAAAGAAAGCTTTAAAGATAAGAAATGCGCGCCGCGAAAATACATTATATGTAGACGTGCACCGCAATTTCAATCGACGGGACGGTGGCTGATGTTTATAAAAACATCAAATTTCACTTTTTCAAGCCACCATCCAACGAAAAATAATCTGGACTTGCTTAATCAAGGCCAGAATAAATGAAAATTTTTCTCAACGAAAGTGATAAAGAGCCGAGTTGTGATTTAAATTTTCTACGCGGCGGTAGCACGGAAGTTGTAGTCCGTTTTTTAAAACGAAAGGCGTCGATTTTTAAACTTAGGAGCTGGGTGTCGATATAAAAGAAATACGGCTGGTGTTGGCTCAAAAATTCGGGGGCGGTGTTAGATTAATAAATTAACAGAAAAAAGTAATTACAGAAAGTTCTGTCAATTTATAAGAAAAAAGGAAAAAGGAAGTATTTATATATGTAATTTTATATAGTTTTTTTAATCGAACAAATTTCTGTTAATTTACAAAAAAAAAGGAAAGGAAAATTTTTGTTAGTGTGTAAAATACAGGAATGTTTTGGAAAGAAATATAGTTTAAAGAATAAAGAAAAAAAAAGAAAATGTATACCAAATATGGTGTTTAATTAATTAAAAAGAAAAATCCAGACCAGCCCAAGGAATACAAGCCACGTTGAGAGGAGGCAAAGCTTTGAGTACTACCAAACGTTGTTTTTTACAATATAACACTGTTATTATTACTTTTAATTGACCCAACGAATCTATCTCAATTTATGCAAAAACCAAGTCATTTCGTAAAAAAATGGAACGTAATATCAAAATTTTTGCTATTAAATTTGCAGCTACTGGATTCTGTTCATTTGGTAAGGAAATGACTAAATTACACCCTTGGTTGCAAAAGCGAAAACAAAAATTAGCTGTTTTTTTTTAACCCTTTCGCGGACGCACTTTTTTAGTTGCTGTTCCCAGAACGTCACTTGCCATATCTTTTACATTTTTAAAGATAATGAAATTCTGAAAACAGCAAAATGAAAGAAATCAAGTAATTATTATAATTTAATCATAAAATGATGATGCACATTTTGACGTGTATTGCCGTCATGACACCTATGACAACTGAAAAGTTGTGGTAAGAGGCATGACGTCAATAGACGTCATGCCGGCTATACACGTCATGATAGTTAAAAATATTTTTTAGTGTTCTGTTCGGCACAATTATGGGGAATAAACGTCTACATAATAGTTTATCAAATTCATAAATAAAGAAAAATATATTATTTATTTATACAAAAATATCATATTTTTATTCATATACCATATTGTTACCATATTGCTTTACTTCTTAGCATAAAAAACAGTTCAATTCTCAAAACTAAAAAACAACAAAACAAAAATAATCTTATTATATAGTAACAGTTGTGCACATTGCAAATTTAAGTTTTATTTATATTCTCAGGTGTGCCATTTTTCAAAACATAGTCCGGCGCAAAGAGCTGGGCTGTCTACGCAATTTTTAGAACGGTATGATATTTCATGCCTAACTTTTTCCTTGTAGCATTGTTTGCAGCGCAAAAAAGTTGTTTTCCTTGTCTTGTTATCAGCCGAAGGGATTTTTTCTTGGAAATGTTGAATACTCTGTGGTGGCTCAAGTTGATAATCTTTGAATAATGTTGAAGTTGGAATAGTTTCTATTCCTAACAAGGAACTTATTAATTTTTCACGAAAATCTAGCTGGCTAATTTTTTTATTTGAATGTTTCTGGTATATATAAGATGCATTCCAGACGGCTATATCTAAAAGATGAAAATTCACCTTTTTGTACCATCGTATTGTTTTTCTTGGGCTGGAATAGTAACTTGTCATCTGATCACTTTTATCAATACCTGGCATATTGTAATTATAGGCTTCTATCTCTGCTGGCTTCATTTTCGCCTTCCCGTATCTGTTTTTGACCTCTTTCATTACAGGCTTATATCCAGTTGTGATACTCAATACGTCCCTGTTATCTCTCCATTTACTTACATACACATTTTTATTTCTTTGCCATATGTATTCACCTTTTTTTAATTTTTTTTATAACCATTGTAGGATTTCCTTTCCTATTTGATCGCAGAGTTCCAGTTGAGTGTGTCTTCTTTGTAAGTAATTGCCTGGATAAAGAAATGCTGTTGTAAAAATTATCCATATATAAATGATGACCCTTGTTCAAGTTCATTAGTTCATTAGTCGGAGTACCAGAGATTGTGTTTTTCCAATTTCAGGTTTCTCATCACGGATTTTCCCTTATAAATTTCAATATTTAATGTAAACCCATGCACAATTCGTAGAATTTTATTCCGTATTTAGCCTTTTTGCCCTTAATGTACTGCCGAAAAGAG
>CAWUPM010001333.1:49665-71336 GCA_963924295.1 Dioctria rufipes
AAATTTTTCACTTTTTATTTCATTTTAGGCCTATTCGTATTAATTTTAGTTGTTTTGTTGTTGAATCAAAACTAGTCAAAAGAAAACCTGTAAATACAAACTTCAGTTGATAAAATGTGCACTGTCGCAGTTGTGTCTTTACGTTTCTGTTGATCGTTGCCCTCATTCTGAAATGTAGGCATAAGTTGTAAAATATTTTAATTAGAGACTAGCTAGCTCAGCATATACTGTTACTTATGTTACACTCAGGCATGGGGTTGAAAATATCTTTACAGACCATCGACTGTTTACATGTCCATTTTTCACATATATCAATTGCCTGAAGAGGTATCGATAGTCCTGTGTTTGCTGCTCCACATCATGAAATCCTTGAAGCTCTGTAGCGAATAGCGTGCCTCACCCTGTCTCTAACTTTTCGCTAAACTTGAAAATTACTATAAATAGAAAATAAAAAAAAATAAAAAAATAAAAACAAAAATAAAAATACGAAAATTGTGAAAACCTCCAAACTATCTATAATGGCTCCAAAAAATATAAATTGAACAAATAAAAAAGTTCGAATTGATCTAACAATAAGGCTAATTCTTATGATACCATAGCTGAATGCTCATATGTAATTTTGTATGATCACCCATCTGTGAAAATTTGATCGTTGTAGCGGTTTTTCTCTTATGTTTCTTCGACGGACAATAAAAATTATTAAAACCACTTTCACAATATTTTATATTTTAAAGAATATTTCAGTACAATAAAACAACAACACAATAAAAAGTTTTACAATACATGTAAGTAAAGAACTTTAATTTTTATATGGCAATCTCAAGAATGGGTTGCCCGATTACCATTTCTGAAGCTTTAATTACTAATACTATGAAAACCCTACGTCGACACGTTCTTAGGCAGTGTTCAAAAATATAGTGAAAAAAGAAATTTTATTATGCCAACCCTACGAAGGAGTTGCCCGATTCGTATCATTTTCGAACTTTAATTTGCATTTGATTTTTAAATCTGTGTGCAAAATTTCAGCTATCAAATGAACGCGTTTTCGAATTATCGTGCTAGTGGACGGACAGACGGACGGATATGCAAAAATCAAAATAACTTTTAATATTATGTATGGGTGTCCAATCCTTTTGCTCTACCATCATTGTTTCGAAGTGTTACAAACGGAATGACAAACTTAGTACAGGTACCCTATAGCTTTCATCTAGGGTTTAAAAAGAGTGTGAAATTGGGATGATAAATAAATAAATTGTCGAAGTATCTTCAAAAGGATTCAAGGTGCAAGATTCCCCTGTTGTACCAAACACCCTACGTTCCGAATGAAAAAACATTGTCCTCACATGTTATCGAAAAAGGTATGAGTGGTATTCGTTGGAATTTAAAATACTATTCTCACTGAATCGAGAAAGGATACACAATTATTATTTGACAAATTGCTTTCTCCGCACATTCAAGGAAATGCATGATTAATCCCGTACAACCAGCGTGAAAGAATCCGCACTCGAGTCATAGACGTTCTCTTTGAAATGTAAAATAATTCAACCTTCGAGACACACACTAACACTATCTTTACACATGACTTCCTACTTATTTGGGTATGTATGTAACTTCTAGGATTTCTGTACGAAATGCAAATATTGAAGTTTGCTATATTTCACAAGGAACTGAATGTATTCACATTACTTCAACGATAAAAAATGGCAAAACGTATTGGGTTAAGTTGTGAAGGTGAGACTTTTTCCATACAAAGGAAGGAAGGAAGGGGAAAGAACAATTATTCAAAAACTAATGGAAGGAGGACATTTACACAAAATATACTAAAAAACTTTTTTTTTTCGATTCACAAAAAATCGTAACTTTAGTTGATTTTCAATTCCATAAGCTGTTGGCGTAAGCAATACGAAGCTGTTTAGTTAAATGCTAAAAGTTGAAAGCTGGGTATTTTGTATTCATAAATTTTGAACCCATGTATTTATGAAATTTTGGTTTTTGTTATTTCATTAATGTTTTTCTTTCTCTTTTTGGAAGTAATGAAAAAGTAAATGAAAAAATTAAAAAGCAAATTATTCGGAAGATTACCCAGATCATAATTGTATAGCAAAATTAATTAAAATTTTGCTATCCAAAGAATTTGCACAAACCTCGGATAAGTATATTCTCTATGATGTACGCAGTTTGAATGCCACCTATCAAACAGGTACACAAGTGATGGAAGGAAACACGATCACATAATGATCCCCGAACCAGATACAACCAAAGAAGGACATCATACACCATGATTTGCGTAACAAAATATCAAGTCGCTAATACGCGTATTTCGGATACCGGACCATCTTGGATTTCAAATAATTCACCTTGTGTTAACAGGTAACTAAGTAAATGATACCGATTTAGTGGACGAGGGTTAAAAGAAGAAAAAAACGCTTTACTTGATAATTCAATTTTATTTCTCGATACAACCAGACGAGTGTCTAATTTGCAAGTGAACTTGAAAATATCATACAGCAATTACAAGGCAGCTGGGCTGATAACAATGAGCAAAAGTTACGGTATTAACAATAGATAAAAGTGAACAAAAGATGTTACTCGACTAGTTTGGAATTTCAAAATGCAAATGTGATGCTGATTGGCTTTGGGTGCTATAGCTAGGTGATGTGACTGGTAAACATTCCGCCAGTCTTGTCACAATGCTGACGAAATATCCAATGAATTAGTCACCCATGAGGCCCGTCATGTGAAATTTGTAGGAGTGAATGAGCATCAGGTATTTTGATAACGATGACGAAACCTTCAGCGATGAAGTCTGAAAGGAGTTATATAAATTTACGGGTTAGAATTGGTGTCGGGTTTTTTATCTTCTGAGAATGGCAGGAGAATAAGTTTTACTATCGGTCTTTGCAGTATACCGGTTTGGGTTCGTATACTAGCCACTCTTACTAAACCATCCAAGCCGGGATGTGTGGTGATGACACGACCTAGCAGCCATCTTGACGGCGGCAAGCGATCGTCCTTGATCAACACCATATCATCAACCTTTAAGGACTGCGTTGGTTTTGTCCATTTATTCCGTTGTTGTAACTGATTGAGGTAATCGTCCGACCAACGATTCCAGAAGTGTTGATACAGCCGTTGTAATAGTTGCCAGCGACTCAGTTGGTTTTCACGAATATCCAGTAAGTTTGGTTCAGGAATGGAAAGAAGGGCGCTGCCGACCAGAAAATGACCCGGTGTGAGTGCGTTCATGTTATTCGGATCTTAGCTGAGGGGTGTAATTGGCCGCGAGTTTAAGCACGCTTCAATTTGAGACAAAAGTGTCGTCAATTCCTCGAATGTTAATATTGTCTGTCCGATTACTCGCTTTAGGTGATGTTTCACGGATTTAATAATATAATTTTTTTTTTATTTATATATAGGCTCTTTATTTGGTGGCTCTTTGGCTCTTTTCAAAATCCTTAAAACTAAGTGGCAAAAGGCTCTACAAAGTGTAAAAAGAAGACGCTAGCTAAACTAAATGGTATAAAGTGTCAATAGGGACAAATAATAACATCTAAAACAATTATGACAACTAATAAACAACAACAATGACACAAAAAGTAAAACAAATTCAAACAAAATGCTCAAAAGAGACTAAAAACGGACACAAGAATTTTGAAAAATGATCTAAAAGATGTACAAAAAATTTAGTAGTCCCAATTTTGACAATTGGGTAAGTGGCAGTTCCAAAAGTTCCAAAATTCCAAAATAAACTAATAAATATTTTACCTAAACGAGCGAATTTCAACAAAAAATTTTGCAATTTAGCACCGAGACCGAAACCGAATTAAAAACTTAATATCCGAACGAACGAAAAATTTGCGCGATACCGTTATAGAGCCCCGCGAGGGCAGCCTGTAGTATCATAGACCTCTACAAACTGCCTTCATCATCCCTCCAGCTTAGCATCTCTAACGGAGCGCTTATCCTTCCCACAGCACTTGCAACGGTTCCAAAGCGAGGAGAAGCCCCGTGGACTAGAGTTGCAAATGCTGTGGCCTGATATCACCAGCGAAAGACAAGAGCGCCGTCCTGCACTGACGATAGTGGCTGCCATGTGCAGTTGAATGTGTCTGCGTTCGTTGCCAGATATTCAAGACGTAAACGTCTCTTCAATCTGTCAACGAAGTGGCGCTTAAGTGCTTGTGCGTGGTGTTGTGGGTCAGTGTTCTGATTCCCATCTCCGGCTCTCATGTAGTACAAGTGAATTGTAGATTTGGCCACATTGCATAGGGTTACTGGCCTCCAGTTCCCCATCCTCTGCAAATCTCCTTTCTTTGGAATCAATCGCATAACAGACCTCCTCCAACTAGAAGGAAAGTCTGAATGTGTCTCAACCGCCGAATTGAAGACTTCCAAAAGGTCAGGAATTAATAAATCCCTGAAACGTATGAAGAATTCTGGAGTCAAGCCGTCATAACCAGGTGAAGTGTGTCGCCTTAGATCCTTTGTCGCAGCGATCATATCCTCCAATGTGATTACTGTATCCAGGATCTCCTTGCTGTCTTCAGAGAAAATGGGAATATTCTCAAGAAATTCATGAGTGGTCGAGGATGTTGTCGACGTCGATTCAGAGTAGAGACTACTGTAATAGTCTCGAATAAATTCTGATAGCTGTTGTCCGTTGAGGACTTGTCCAGATTCATCAACTATCGATTCGACTTCACAAGAAGCAGTACGTCGTCTAGTTGCCTGAAAGAAGTACTCGGTTGGAGAATCGCCTTCCCTCAGCCAGCGTGATTGGCTGCGCAGCACAAACTCCAAGCTGTGCTTGTAAGTTTGTGTTGCCAAGCGTTCCTTTATTCTGTTAAAATAAAGAATCAACTCCGGCTGAGTTGGGAGAAGAGCTGCCACCCGAGATACTTCGGCCGACAAGCTGGAAGCTTGATACCCACTTCGATTGAAATTCGCTTCGATAAAAGATCGAACTTGGAGCTTTCCAACATCCCACCATTGACTAAGAAGAGGAAAGTCACCTTTCCTCCCTTGCCAATCGTGCCAGAATTCAGTGAATTCATTGATGAACTGCTCGGAATTCAACAAATAGTTGTTGAATATCCAGTATGCAGTTCTTCTTTCAACTAGAGTGCTGGTTGCCACTACAAGAAGGTGATCGCTAACGGAACACACTTCATGAGTGACACCAACGAAATGTTCTAGTATTCCAGGTGAGACGTAAAGTCTATCGATTCTGGAGCCTGCGAGACTTCCATGGATATTTCGCGAGACCCTCGTGTATGATCTAGTCGTAGGATGCATCCAACGATAGATATCCACGAGTCTGAAAACACGAACAAAATTCCTCAACCGAGTAGCATTGACAGAGTTGAACTCAACTCCGGAATGCCGATCCATTGAGGGATTTAGCGTGCAGTTGAAATCACCTCCGAGGATAGTTTCGCCACTAAAATTCACCAGACAGGATTGAACACTATCAAGAACTTGTCTTGTAATGTCCTGGTCATGAGGAAGGTACACGTTTACTACCTTGATATGTTTCTCTTGAACGACAAAGTCCAAGGAAGAAGCGAAGCCTGGAAAGATATCTGTATATACAGGAGACGATAGTGTAAATTTTTTGGATACAATGATTGCCACTCCTGAGCCTCGGCGAGGTGCAGGTGTGGCAAACATTGCATAGCCAGTGTGCAAATAAGCATAACGCTCAAGGTGTGTATACGTGTCTTGTGTAAAATTCGTCTCCTGCAGAAGTGTAATGTCTATATCGAACATTTTGGCATGTTCGATAGTACTGTGTAGTCTTGTATGAGCACTTAAACCCCCGGTGTTAAGACAGCCTATCTTACACATTCACAGAGATAAGAAGCTCAAACGATGATGGTACGACGTCTATTGACTAGGAGAATCAACCAAGCGATGCTCCTGCATCAACTCCTGCACCCTCCTATGGAGTCGATCTAACCGGGATATACCGTTGTACTTCCCCTTCTTCTTGCACTCCTCTTGTAGGAGTAGAAGTTGGGGAAGTAGCAATTCCGGCTTCCCCAGCTCCTCCACAAGAATACTCCTGATTTTGCCTGAATTCTTCTTGTACAGGAGCCGGGAAAGAATCCTCGAGATCTTCTCCCTAGGAAGGGTTCCCAAACCCTCCGAGACTTCAAATTGGCTACCAATCGACATGGTGCTACCACACGATTCGTAGCCACTGAAGCTCGAGAGACCAGTCTCATCAAAACCGGTCATATCGCAGTCCGAAAGCTGCTCGAGAGACACTTCCGTGTCTCTCACAACAACCTTCGAGCCGCAAGCACCACTATCGTCCTCCTCCGAGTGGGGCCGTTTTGATGCGACTGGCTTTGCTGGCTCTGGAGGAGGCAGCATCGCCCGGTCCACCTTCGTCTTCCTCCTCGTCCTCCTTTTTTTACCTACTTGGCTATTCGACTCCTCGTCGGAAGTAGCCATGCCTTCGCGTGCCGACGTGGCACCGTTTATAGCCTTAATGTTTTTTGCCTCTAAGACAACTTCAGGCACTTTAGCCACTGGCTGCTCCAAGATAGCAGGCTGAGTGCTGGCAGAAAGTTCCTTCTCCGGAGCCACTACTGTAGCAGTGGTTTCCTTCGAAGGAGCCTTCTGTTCAGCCTTCTTTCCGCTTCTCTTGGGGCAGTCAGCAATAAAATGCCCTACCAAATGGCAAGCATGGCATTTCGCTTCGGTGCCAACGTCTATCCAGTATCTCGAGCCGGATATGCTCAGGTAGAAGCCTGACGGAAGCGTACATCCCTTATTTAAAGTGATGGACGCTTCCCGGCTGGTACCGAAGATACCCCGCCCCAGACCCTCGTCCCCAATTTTGATAGGAATGGCGCGAACCTTTCCATGAACCTTCCCGAATCTCCCAAGGAAATTCGCGAGGTCTTCATGTTGGGCTCGCATAGGGACCCGTGAAAACACGACCTTCGTGGGCTTCTCTTTTAGCGGGAATGGAACGAGGTGTCTACCCTCCACCTCGATGCCCTCAAGCATGAGCTTGGTAGCGCTTTCGAGGGTCGTGGTGTACACCTCGACCATTCCTCCAGCTATAATTCCCATTGAGAACAGCTGTTCACTGGAGATGACGCGGAAGATTGCCTTCAGGTATGCAGACTGAGGACATCCCCTAATGTGCTCAAGCTGCATCCCGTAGCTCTCATCCTGCCATCTCCCGTCAAAGAAGCCCTGGAGACCCGCACTGGTCTTGGGCCGAGGCTTACCTGCGTCCAATGGGGCTGGACGAGGAGTGATGCCTTTGCTCAAAATTTCGATAGCGGAAGCCTGCTTGGAACTACCACTTACCTGGGCATAAGAGATCCCTGAAACTAAAGTTGGGGATCGTGGTGCTGCTACTGCTGAACTGGTTACTGCTCCTATCGGTGCTGATGGCTGCCTTTTTGAGTCATGAGCCTTCATTGAAGAAAGCGGTGGTCTCATAATTGTACCGGTAGGCTTAGACGCTGAGGCCGAAGCTGCTATGACTACTTCCTTCAGCGTTGGACCTTGTCTCGAGCGTGATCCTACATTTGTTACAGCTGCTGCAGCAATAGCGTGGGATTTTGGAGCTGTTGCTTTAACATCTTCTTGGACATCTAAGGCTGTCCCTGCGATAGCCTTATTCAAGGAAGACGGCTGTATGTTCTTGCCCTTGGCCTCTTCAGAAGGGCCCTTAATGGCCTTTTCGGTGGGCCCTTTTAGAATTTTTTGTGAAGAAGAAGCACCTTTTTTGGTCTTCTTCCTCCCTGCAATTAATTTGAGGGGATCATCCGTCCCCCCAGAATCACTGCTCGTACTCATTTTGAGTACGGCAGAGAACGTTTATTCCTCGATTCTTTCAGGAATGATGTTTTGCTGTTTGTTGTTTTTTTTTTTTTTTTAATTAAATTTAAATTTATATTTGTAATATTTTTAATGTCTTTACAAATATTGCTGCACCTTTTTTAAGCACTCAGGAAATTTACACGGTTGCCATGTTGCCATGGCAACGACCAAAATAATTTAAAATCCAGAACTGTCACACTTTTTTAGAATTTTTAATATATTTTCTGAAAAGTTTTTTGCACTTTGTTGCACTGAAACTAATTTACACTTTTTTTAATTGATAGTAGGTGCTGTTAAACATAAGTTTACGCCCTTTTGCACACTTTTTCAGACGAGATTCGCTATTTATTAAAACTTTTAGATTGGAGCACAAATTGACGTCCGCTCTCTTCAGAATAATAATAATAATAATAATAATAATAATAATAATAATATACTTTTATTGCTGGCTACTGTATAAAGATTACATAATCTTGTTAACATACAGATAAGAGGTGGAATTTAAATATACAGAAAAACTAATAAAGACTAACGATATATATATAAAATTGAAATGAAAATATAATGGTCAAATAGCAAGCAGAATAAACCTAATTACTGGAAAGAAATTTTAGTACATATATGTATAGAAGAAGGGAAAAGGAGAAAGAAAAAGATATAATAATAGTAAAAATTAAAACAATGAAATAAGAAGATGAAAAATTAAGATCTAATAAAAATTAACATAGTATAATAAAATAGCAATAACGACGAACCAGGATGTGCACTAATTAGATGAAAAGGACTTTAATCGCTGAAGGAATTCTCTGCTAGAGCCCACCGCCCTAAGGTCAAACGGCAGTAGATTCCACTTACGTAGGGTTTGAACAAAATAAGAGCGTTCGCCATAATGTGAGTTACATCGAGGAAGCAGAAAACCAATACTTCTGGATGAATGCATAAATCTTAATTTCTTGTAGAGATATTCGGGACACTTATTAAATAGTAATTTATGCAAAAAGAACAGATCACGATGTTCAAGGTGAGTATCCAGTGAGTAACCAAGAACAGAGCTTGAGTGCATTGAGATATGAGCACTACGCGGTAGATTATAGACAAATCGTATAGAGTCATTAAATGCTACTGTAAGTCTTCTGCGGCACACTGAGTCTAACTTTGGAAATAATATGGTACCGTACATGAAATGAGGTACAATAAGAGTTCTGACTAATTTCATGCGCATCTCAGTGGAGAGAAGATATCCATGGACCCATAACTGGCGCAAGGACCCATAAACTCTGCAAATGATATTGGTGATATGACTACAGCAGGAAAGCTTAGAATTCAGTTCAACTCCTAGATTTTTGACTGAGTTTTGATACGGTAAGATAACATTATTGAGTAAAACAGGAGGCATATCAGATGTTTCAAGAGCATTTCTATAGATGGGCATACAACACGACTTATTGGCATTTAAAATCAATCCATTTTCAAGTGACCACTCGGATATCCGATGCAAATCCATATTTATACGAGCAGTGCAGTCCTCTTGTAACCCAATTGGTCTGCTGAAGTAAATCTGCACATCATCAGCATAGAGATGAATAGATACGTCCTGGACAACGTTAGGAAGATCGTTTAAAAATAAGCTAAATAAGAAAGGACCAAGAATCGAGCCTTGGGGAACACCACATTCAGTAGGGCGAAACTGCGATATTATATTACGCACTTTGACGGCTTGTTGTCTATGTGAAAGGAAGCTCCCAATGAGGTTAACAGCAGATGAAGAAAAATTAAAATTGCTTGCAAGTTTATAAAGAAGGCGAGTATGGTCGACAGAGTCAAATGCTTTACTAAAGTCGAGCAGAACAAGTATCGTTAGGAAATCCTGATCAAGGGTTTCAGTAATATCAGATGTTACTTTTAATAGAGCTGTTTCACAACTGTGCATTTTACGGAACCCAGATTGCCAAGGCGATAAGAACTTGTTCCGGTCAACAAACTTAACAGCTTGGTTATATATTATTTTCTCAAACACCTTACTGAAATAGCAGAGTATACTGATTGGTCGGTAGTCTTTCTCAGAAGAGGCGATAGATTTTTTAGGGATTGGGATTATAAGAGCTCTTTTCCAAATAGTAGGGAATTGCGATGTGGTAAGGCATACATTAAAGATGTGCACTAATGTACTAACAATGAAGGGAGCAATTAACTTGATGAATTTAGGAGGGATTAAATCATAGCCGGTTGCAGTGGATTTCACTGCCATTAAGGAGGAGAATACTTCAAAATGATCAATGCAGCGGAATGCAAACCCTTCATTGTGCCTTATAGTAAGTTCTTGATTTCGGCCCTGACCAACAGACTGATTAATCGGAGACATGGAGGTGAAATGTTCATTCAAGCAGTCAGCGTCGATCGAGCATATGTTCTCATCCTTACCTGCCACCCCCATAAAGCGTAAATTTCGCCATAGATTTTTTGGAGGTAGACTAGGATTCAATTTGGAGGCAAAATATGATTTTTTGGCTTGCCTGAGTTTTAGTGTGACGAGATTTCGGAGACTTTTATATCGATGATGAGCTGCAGGGTCCCGTGAGATTTTATAGCGATGCAAAAGGAAATCTCTTTCAGCAAGAAGAGTGTGAATTTCTTGTGTTATCCATGGACAGCGTTGGGAAAAGATTTGACGGCAGCTTCCCATATACCGCCGAAATGTGGGGACGCCGGTGGTATAAAATGCCATCTTAGCCCATCAGAATCTAAGAGCTTCGGAAGATCATAGGATTTATGAGCCTGCTTCAGTAGCTGACGTAATTCAGTATTTGCTCCTGTAAAGGTAGTACCATGATCACTGTAGAGGTCCATGCATTTGCCGCGGCGAGCAGTGAAACGTCGAAATGAAGCAATGAAGGCTTCCGCTGTGAGGTCACTCACTAACTCTAGATGCACGGCTTTAGTACATAAGCATATAAAGACCGCAATGTAGCCCTTGAGTACTTTTCCGCCACGACCTTTTAACGATTTAATGGTAACCGGACCAGCATAATCGATACCACTATGAAGAAAAGCTCGCGCGGGTTTAACGCGATAAGAAGGAAGATCGGCCATCAGTTGTTGTTGCTGAACCTTCGAGTGCCGAAAGCAGCTGATGCAGTTGTAGATGTGTTGACGTACACGATCTCGTCCGCCGAGAATCCAAAATTTCGTTCGTAGGTGACTGAGAGTGAGTTGAAGTCCCCCATGAAGTGTTTCTCGATGAGCATCGTCGATCAAAAGCGTGGTTAATGCTGACTTCTTTGGCAATATCGCAGGATGTTTTGCTTCGAATTCGCAATTGGCATGTTGAAGCCGTCCGCCAACACGCAATATCCCAAATTTATCAAGGTGAGGGGTTAGTCGAATTATAGAGCTTCGCGAGCAGAGCTGTTTCCCTCCTGATAATGCCCTTATTTCTGTTGAGAATTCAGCCCGTTGAACGAATGCTACCCAAAATTTTAGGGCATCCCTCATCTCATCAGCAAAGAACTCTTCCTGGGTGTATTCTGATTGCTTTCTTTTATGATATATAAATCTTAGACAGTACACGGTCACTCGCAATAATTTCTTCAACGATGAATATTTGCATAACAGAACATCCCACACGGAATCAGCAGCTACCACATTAGCTTGAATCATTTGCCTTTCCTCAAGGTGACCGACAGCTCCCTGAGAGGCCGTTTGTACGGGCCACCTGCTAGAATGTTGAGATAGCCAGGCCGGCCCTTTCCACCATGTTTCAGCAGCTAACATTTCTGACGGTCTAATACCTCGACTCGCTATATCAGCTGGATTGGAGTCGGTTGGCAGATATCTCCAATATGCATCGGGTAATTGCTCCTGTATCTGAGCAATTCTATTTGCTATAAAAGGTTTCCATCGTCTTGGAGTAGCTTTCAACCATGCCAATACTGTGGTGGAATCAGTCCACGCAAAAGTTGTAAATTTTTCATATCCCATGATAGTTTTAACCGCTTTTAGGAGCTTTGCCAACAATAGAGCCCCACAGGGTTCGAGCCGGGGTATAGATAGAACTTTCAACGGAGCCACTTTGGTTTTTGAAATGAGAATATTGGTGTGAATCGTGTTGTCCAGTAATGTTACTCGCAAATAAACCACTGCAGAGTAAGCATTCTCACAGGCGTCCGAAAACCCATGAAGTTCACAGATTAACTGTAACGGTGATGTGTTTCTCCAACGAGGAATTCGTATGGTATGTAGTTGAGATAACTCTTCTCGAAAGGTTGGCCATTCATATGTGATGTCTTCTGGTGACAGATCATCCCAGTCGACACGAAGTAGCCATAATTTTTGAAACATAATTTTCGCAGTGATAATCGTGGGACTTAGCCATCCCATCGGATCAAAAAATTTAGAAATGTCCGATAATATGCTTCTTTTTGTTACACTTGTCGGCGGCTTGCCGAGATTAATGTGAAAGCCAAACTCATCAGTGTCGGAGAACCAAAGTATTCCTAGCGTGTTTATAATATTGTCGGAATCGAGGGAACACTTCAGACTAGTTTCTTGATCCTGTATTGGGATATCGCTAAGTAGTTCAGAACAATTCGTAGACCATTTCTTGAGGATAAAGCCTCCACTACGTAGTAGTTCAATGACTTGCAACTTAAGCTGTTTGGCTGCCTCTACATCATCGGCACCTGATAGAATGTCATCCACGTAGCAATCTTGAGTCAGCGCACGAGAGCCTTCAGGAAAGCGGTCATGTTCTAAAGTTGCCAAGGTTTGCAGCGTTTTAATGGCTAAATATGGTGCGCAGGTGGTTCCGTAGGTCACAGTATTTAGCTGGTAGTCTTTGATTTTTCCCTCCTTCTCATCTCGCCATACAATTCGTTGAAGGTCTCGATCGGCTGGGTGTACCCATATCTGCCGGTACATCTTTTCGATATCTGCTATGAATGCAACGAGATGTGTTCTCCACCTCATGATGACAGATAATAAGTCTGGCTGAAGTTTTGGACCAGAGTGTAACGTGTCGTTAAGTGATAGTCCACTGGATGTTTTTTGAGACGTGTTAAATACTACCCGAATTTTTTTTAAAGAGCCGCTAGACTTCAACACTCCATGGTGAGGTAGATAACATATTTCTGAAAGGTTACTGGCTAGATTGTTGTGGGATGATATGTCTGACATATGTCCTAGAGTTAAATAACAGTTCATGAATTCCTTGTACAAATGATTGAGCTCTGGGTTTCGTTGTAATGTCTTCTCAGTCTGTAGAAATCGCTGAAGAGCAAGCGAACGTGAATGACCTAGTACAAGGGATTTATCGGGGTCCATCTTCCTTGGAAGGCTCACTGTAAATCTACCAGAATCATCTCTTGAATATGATTTCTGAAAGTGAGCTTCACATTCTTCTTCATCCTCAGTTAAAGCACTGATTATGGGTACCTCCTCTACCTCCCAGAACTTCTGTAGTTGAAAGTTTAACTGTACTTGATCAGCATATTGGACGATGAGGGAGTTCGTGTTAGTTGATGATCCCTGTATATGTTCCATGGATAGATGGCCAAGAGGCCTTAACGAACCCGATATTACCCATCCTAGATGTGTGTTTTGAGCTACTAAGCTCTCCGAATTGCATTTGAGAACTCCATCCAGTAATAAATGTGCGTAGATATCAGCACCCAGAATAAGGTCAATAGGTGCGGCTCGATAAAATGTTGGATCTGCCAATTGTAGTTGAAAAACTGTAGGCCATGTTCTTAAGCTAGTCGTTACAGAAGGCAGTATATTCGTTAGTGTTTCGAGAATAAAGGCTTGGACATTTATTGTAAACTGGTTTGGTAAACAGGAAGCTAGATGTAGTTGAGTACATACTCTAGTCGTGATTGTGTGTGTAGCCCCTATACCCGTGACATTAAGTGTAAGTCTTCTTCTATGGAGCTTAAGGAGTTGAACCGCTGATTCTGAAATAAAGCTAGCTTCTGACCCTTGGTCTAGGAGGGCACGCAGACGTATGTCAGAACCATCTCGGTTACGTACTTTGACCCATGCGGTAGCAAGTAGAACTGGTCTATTAGTATCGCGATTTGCCAAATGGGCGTTGACTGACGATGTGGACTCCACTGGTGGTCCATTTTGTTTAGAACTAGCGGTCTCATGCAGCGTAGTATGATGAAGCTGTTTACATATGGTACATCGATTGACAGATGGGCAACTATCTGCAGTATGAGTACTTCTGAGACAATTATAACACAGTTGCTCCTTTGTGATGAAGCGCTCTCGTTCTTTCGCACTTTTCTGTCGAAACTGCGGGCAGAATAAAAGCAAGTGCTTTCCTGAACAAGAGGGACACGAAGTGGACTTAAAGTTAGATGCAATCTTCCGAGATATGTGTATATTTTTTCGGGTTGTAGCACTTTCGAAGACCTTCTTTGATTTCGTTGGTGCTATAAATTCAAGAGCTCGAACGCGATTTAATAGAAAGTCATCTAAACAAGAAAATTTAGGCAAATCGTTTGATGCACTGATAGAAGCTTCCCAGTCTTTTCTCGTAACAGAGTCCAATTTTTGAGTTGTTATATGGATTAGCCAATCATCCCAATGAGAAACCGGTCGTCCGAGGGCTTGAAGGGGTCTGACCGCTGATTGGGTCCCATTTAATAACCGTTTTAATTCATTAGAGTATTCTCCTTGCATTGGTGATAAGGACAAGAGCGTACATAAGTGAGCATGCACAATCATTCGTTGATTACCATAACGTTTGGCTAGTGCTTCCCAAGCTATATCAAAGTTCACATCGGCGACAGTGATATTCTTAAGCAAATCCGCAGCTTCCCCACCTACTGTCATCTTCAGATAGTGCAGTTTCTGTACGTTATTTAAGTCAGGATTTGTCTTAATTAAAGACTCGAAAAGATCCTCGAATGAAACCCATTCGTTATAACACCCAGAAAATCTCGGAATCGATATTTGTGGTAATTTTGCAACAGCTTCTGACCGAGCACTCAGGGAAAGGGAATTATGAGTAGGGTCGGATGTATCCGATGATGTTTTCTTTGGATTGAATTCATCTACGAGATCATACAGGGCACCAAGCGATTCAGTGTATGTACACTCAGTTTCTGCATACATGTCATCATGAAAATCAGTGCTGTCATTAAGGGTGTCATCATCGACACAGTTCATCAGTTCACGATGTCTAGATTCAAATAAGTTCCAATACTTATCTAAAAGCTTTATGCGAGCAGTTACTACACCGCGAGTATGTTTTGCTACTCCCATTTTCCTAAAATTTTCCATAAAGTTCTTGATCAACGTGCCTTGGTGCTTTTGCTGTGCTAAAAGCTTCTGTATATTCGCCATACTCACTTAATTGTAATTAAATATGAAAAAGTTGGAACGGACTTACGCTTATTGCTATCTGTATGTATAAATGGTTAATCCAATTAATGTTGATGTCATTGCTTATGCCTACACCAAGATTATCGAACGGAAACCGTTGCACTTTATTCCACACTTTGTTGTAAATAGATATGTGTATGTGTATTATACGGCACCAATCACAACGTGTTTGTTAAATAGCACTTCGAACTAGTTTAACTAATTATTGTTGGGCTTGCCCGTTACAATAAAATTCAATTCTTTACTGAAATAATTCAATTTTTTTTTCACAGGTTTAAGCATGCCTTTACACTTCACATAAATTTTAGTCACTGTTTAATTACTACGAAATATCTAGAATATAACGATCGTAAGCACGAGTTTAGCAGAGGCACGAGATGATTGATATTTAACAAGCGAGGCGTATATCTAAGTAGATATTTGAACCCTTTGCGTTGTCCCGAAATCCGGCTCGATAGGACCAAATGTTAACAGGTAACTAAGTAAATGATACCGATTTAGTGGACGAGGGTTAAAAGAAGAAAAAAACGCTTTACTTGATAATTCAATTTTATTTCTCGATATAACCAGACGAGTGTCTAATTTGCAACTGAGCTTGAAAATATCATACAGCAATTACAAGGCAGCTGGGCTGATAACTATAAGCAAAAGTTACGGTATTAACAATAGACAAAAGTGAACAAAAGATGTTACTCGACTAGTTTGGAATTTCAAAATGCAAATGTCATGCTGATTGGCTTTGGGTGCTATAGCTAGGTGATGTGACTGGTAAACACCTTGAGTAGTAATTCGATGCGCTACCATGGCTGATAGTTGATTTCATGATATCAAAAGTATACGTTTATTTTTCTTTTTAAGATCGAGTTACTCTCCTCAAATCTTTTAAGGATGAGAGAAGTATAAAGGCATATACGAGTATGTTTTCGTTCGCTGTCCACTGAACAAAATCAATCCATTCAGATCGATGGCATAGGTAAAGTCGTGGATGTTAGATAATTATTAGATAGCATTAAGGAAAGGAAGGATGTAGAGCTTCATTGATTTTGAAAAGGGGATAATGAAATTAGAGTGGCATAAACTGTCACAAAAGAGATCTTGACAAAAGGAGTCCCAGGCTGTGCAAGAAGAAAGAGTGTGAAAAATCAATCTTTCTTCCTGCGGCAAGCCACAGAGTCCAAAGAAAATGATACCATCACAGAGCCATTGAGGTGGTGAAATTACGTATAATCCACATAGTGTGCGATATGTGCCAGATACGCTTTCTTTTCTGATAAGTCCAGGAAGAGGGTCAATATTGCTTGAAAAGGCTTAGCGGATAGTAAAATAATACGGTCAAAACACAAAAATAAGTTACAGTTGCTTAGAACTCAAGGCACTCATTTCTTAGAAAACAGTGCAGTCGTTTTTGCAAGTCTTGCATCGATATCTCGAACTCTCCAAAAATGCGAACTCATCGCCAGTTATCTCACCATCTTAGAGAATATAAGTTGAAGTGATTCCCACAATAGGCATCATCATTCATAGATTCGTTTTTTGCCAACGGCATCTCATTCGAATTAGAAGTGGGTGTGTGAGTGTGGTGGAACAATTTAAGAGATTCGCACTTTGTGTTGGGTATGGATATATTGCGAAAGAGTTACAATTGATGTACAGCACAAAGCCACTAACATAATAAAACTAGTGAAGTGAATTAAAAAATATAATAAAAATAAAACAACAATGTGGTGATAAGGGCACACTATAGTGATGTGTATGACAGTGACAATTAAAATAAACTTGAACAAGTGCGGTGAAAAAGACACCTTTTCGTGATTAAAATAAAACACCAAGTGTAACTCAACATGAGTGAAATTAGTGGAGTAGAAAAAAAGATTAAATTTGAAGCTGAAGAAGCAGCTCTAAGGGCCGCTGTTGAAACCAGCCTAAGAAAACTATACATTAAATACGAAATGGGTATCCCGGAAATCGCCGGTATCATGCTCAGCGGCAGAGATGCTCCGCCAGCTCTGAATACAGAAAAAGTAACCAGCGATGTGGAATCAATGTGTACTGACTCGGCCGAGTCATCTTCATAAGAATCGGGTTCGTCTGAGAATGAGGAGTATGAAAACGATTTCACAATCATTGAAAAACGGAAGGGGAAGGCTGGGAGAAACCTAGTTACATCGCCACTATGAGTCGGAACGCCAGTAAAAATGAAGACTTTGGGGTCAAAGATTCAACCACACAGAGAGGAAAACACTGGTGGAGTCTACCAAATACTTGGTAACCGGAAGGACTTTGAAATCCAGCCTCAGACATCTACTGTTCAAGTAGAAAAGGTAGTGAGACCCCCTCCGATTGTCTGCCATAATCTGTACGTTAAAGCATTCAACAGCGAGATCGACAAGCTCGAGACGAGGCCAAAGTTCTTCATTAACACGTCAAAAGGCACCAAGTGCAGCATTAAACCAATGACGTCCTGGGTCACAATCAACACTGTTGTGCAATTCAAAATGCCCAGGACCAAGGAAAAAAATTGCTTCGTAATTAATTTCGGCGGTAATTACGATGTGAAATTCATCATGGCCACAAATCGCGTTCTCAATCACATTGTTTATTGGGAGAAATATCGCGCTTCAGGAGTCTCCCAATACAAGCGTTGCCAGGTTTTCGGACACGTCGCAAGAAATTGCGCTACCTTACGTGCAGCCAGGTAGATCTTTCGCCCAGGTAATATCTAAGCACACATTTAATAACAATAATTCTCTTCAACCCACAGCTCCCAAACCCCAAGCAGCACCTAGGTCTGCCCGCAAGGCAGCTCCTAGCAAACCTAGAGTTTCACAAGTTGACGATTTCTGCACCAAAGAAGCCAAGTCTCTATTTGGCTGCGATCTTTTCGTCCTTATGTGCCAAATCAATAACTTCCTTCCGAAATACAGGAAGTTCCCTTATATCTCTGAAAAAGAAGCAGCTTATCTTCAATTTGCATTTGGACTATGTCTTGGCAATTAAGTGAGCTGAAAATAATGTCACTGAACTGCCATTCAAAAGAGCAACTCTTAACCTATTCCTCATTGAACATAAACCCACTTTTATGTTCCTCTCTGAAACTGTCCTCATTTAGACATAAGTTAGCTTTTGAGCACTACAACTTCGTCCGCCAGGTCAAATCTGAGACCACCCTAGGCACTGCTCTTCCAATTCAGGAAAACCTTAAATTCGAAGAGGTTAAAATAAGTAACCTTCCCAATATGGAATGCACTGCAGTCAAGTTAAAGCTTCGAGACAAAGAGTCTCTTCTCTTAATCGCCCTATACAATAGATGTCACGCCACGGGAGATGATATTCAGAATAACTTAAACAGCTTTGCTCGGAATTCGGACAATTTTACACACACGGTGCTGGGTGGCGATTTTAACGCCAGGCACCCATTGTGGAATGACTTTGTCGTAAGTCCATCAGGCAAGGCAGTACATGACTGGCTATTCTTCAACACCACACATGATTTCGTCGTTGTCTCGCAGGATACTCCAACATTCTCGCGATCTGGGTCAATTCTTGAATTCTATATCGTAATCTCTAATCTAATTAATCTACTACCCCAATTCTCAAATTACGTCTGCGCGGCGCATATGGATGAATCTGATCATTTGGCAGTTGAACTCCCAATCACCGTCACCGCACTTTTAAATATTTTGATTTCTGAACCTCCACCTCACTCAAGGGCGTTGAGTGGCAATCATTGCAAGACAGGGCCTCTCAATTCCTCACAGGAAATCTCATTGCCTCGCAGTGGCATCTCACTATCTTGAAAATCGACTTCCACATTGACTTCCTCAAAAATGTCATTGAAGGTAATGTCGCCTACTTTGCCAGTATAGTGCCGAGCAAACAATACAAATACAAAAATCTCCCGGCTCAACTGCAAAAATTATATAAATTTTAGCAGAAACTTCGAAAAATACTTAACCGTATCTTTCACCGAACCCTTAATAGCCATAACCCAGTCTACAGAACCGTGTTATCGCAAATTATTTGCTGGTCAAAAATCATTGAGGAACAAACGAAAATGTTTCTCGATCAAGAGTTTATGAAGAAACTGGCCTCCATTCAACCCGGTCCACACTGCTTTCAGGACATAAATAGGATCTGCAATAGGAAAACAAAAGTCCCAAAAACCACATTAAGTGGCTCGAACGCTGACAACCTTTCCCACGAAAAATGCAACGCCTTCGCGGAATACTTCCAATCCACTTTCAAAGACAACTCATCTCTAAGCGATGGAAGTTTTAGGACCACCGTAGACTGGTCTGTTGATGATTTCACTGCCCAGTCAATGGGATCCTCCACCAGAATCTTTAACTCCAGAAGCACGTCCATACATCCGGATGATTTAAGCATCTTATCAAATCCTGCTCACGTTTTCGCCCTAATCAGGACTATCAGAGGCAAAAGTTCGCCCGCCCCGTCTACAAAGTTATCAAAAACCTTCCACCTGTCGCCATAGAATTTCTGACAATTATCTTCAATAATTGCCTCAATAATTCTTACTTTTCTGATGTCTGGAAAACCGCGCGATAGTTCCAATTCCCAAAAAAGGAAACTTGAAAAACCTTAATGAGTTCCGCCCAATCTCTCTTCTGTCCAACCTGGGCAAACTTTTCGAAAAAATAGTCCACCAACACGTTGCAAATACCTGGCGCGACCTAAATATCAGGCAAGATAATCAATTCGACTTCAAGCCCCAGCACTCCTCTTTACACGCTTTGCTCAAATTCCTCTCTGACTGTACAAACGCCCTCAACAAAAGGGAGCAGACAGTAGGTTGCTTCCTTGATGTAGAGAACGCGTTTGATTCAGTTTGGACAAACGGGCTAATTTTCAAAATTATAAACCTCCAGTTCCCGCCCTATCTCACCCGGGTTATACATAGCTTTCCCTCATCTCGGAAATTCTACATAGAAAACGAAAATATCGAATCTCAGGCAACACCAGTCAGTGCTGGTGTCCCCCAAGCTTCGGACCTCGGACCAACTCCCTTCAATCTTTTCACTTATTATCAGCCTGCCAACAACTCAAATTCCACCACACTGCTTTATGCGGATGATTCCCTTATGTACGCCTACTCCATGTCAGCCAATTTCGCTGCTACAAAAGTGGAGCAACATATCCTCAAACTCGGCAAGTTCTACAGAAAGTGGGACATCAAAATAAATCTTAACAAATCTGAAATGATTTGCAACCGAAACCCCTCCACAAGCGGAATACCCAATCTCGCCACACGAGCCAACAACATCGAAATCGAAGTCAATAACGAAAAGCTTCAGCCTGCAATTAACACCAAATATCTTGGTGTCTCTTTCAAGAATCTCTTGAAATTCAACAACCACGCCAAGCTGACCATGAGGAAAGCCAATTACGCTTACTCCCTACTCAACCTTATTATAAGAAGGAGAAACGGTTTCCCGAAAGACACAAACTGCTTATATATAAACAGCTCATCCGCCCAATCATCTGCTATTGCTTCCCCATCATGCACACCATTTTGCCATCCTATATGAAGCGGATCAACGCCCTCGAAAGAAAGATCCTAAGCACCTGCACAGCAGTGTACAGGAAACCTGACGGACACTACTTTCCCAACACCTTTTAGTATGAAGGGCAAAGATCACCCCAATCGAGGACTATCTCCTTTCTCTCTCGGTCAAACAACTTGAGAACATCTCTCAATATTCTAACCTCCTCATTAGACAGCTTTCAACTCAACTTCATGTTGAAAGTTTCCACTACTTATCACCTCACGTTACCAACTCCGAAACGAGAAACATTTATTACCTTGGCGAAAGATTTACTTTCTTCTCTAGTAAAGGAAGCCATCATCGTGGATAGTGCAACACCCTGCCATCTCGATCATCGTGGGACTTATCAACGCTGGACCATTCTGGATTATCGGGATATTTTTCAGTATGTTGGAAGAAACGCCAGTCTTCAACTCACAATCTCTAACAAATCTCTAGCATTCCACAACCTCCCAGTCCCATGCAGCTTCCCTATTCTTTTAAATCCATACATCCCAAAATTATTAAACAACAGACAAGAACACGGCTTGCCGTCGCGCACAAGTTGTAATAATTTCGACATTGTGTAACCTGAATTTACTAATTATTCGAGCAATTAAATTATAAAGTCAATCAAAGACAAAAGTGAAATCTAGGCCAAAATTAAAGCTTGTACGTAAATATTATTCAAATATCCCGGGATATCGGTTCGCTTTATAATTTCGCCATAATTCGTTTTATTTCGTAAATCGCGTGTGAAGAGCTCTTGACTTGACTTGACTGGACAGTAGCATCATCATTTTTTTATAGATCAGTTATCTCACGCATTGGATTGCATATTGCTTCTCAAAGGATAAATGAATAGATCAAATGGAGTATATTGAAATTGTGCTC
>CAWUPM010001333.1:71536-117553 GCA_963924295.1 Dioctria rufipes
TCAAGTCAGCTCAAGTCAGCTGGACAGCAACAAGTATGGCCACCACGGTATCGAAATACAAGAATTCTCATTACGAACCACGTTCCGCCATTACTCGAGAAATTACTGCGCAGCAGAAGAGTGAGATGTGCAGCAAATCGTGTGTGCTGCTTCTGGCTGCGTCGGGGTCGGCTGGAGGTGTTGGTTTTAGGAAGTTACAAATTTTGTCGGGTAAGTAAACTTTCTTATTCAACAAAATGTGAAAGATTTAGTTGTTATTAACATTTATACTACACTGGATTAGGAATAAATTGAATTTACGCAAAATATTTTTTATATTCATAAGTTGAGTGCAGCTTGTTAACAACAATAACTAAAATGGTAACACTTTATGAATCAATGATGAAGTGCAGTTGCTAGGTCAGGTTATTGTTGCTATGCAAGTTGTTGCTATGCCAATACTGTTGCCACGCGCCGTCGACTACCGTTCTTTGGTGCCGTGCGCAAACTCTGGCTATATAAACAGCAGTTTGACTTGATTCGACCTCTTTTGTGATTTAGCAGTGCAGTGATTAACTTGGCAATTTATTCCTTTGTGTTATTTCCTAGTGATTTTTCCTAGTGTTATAATTTATTACTAAATTAAATACTTTGTTTAATTGACGGCTAAAATAAAATATTCTTTTCTGGGTACCGACTGGATTAAGGATTTTATTTTAGATAGCGATTAAATTAAAGGTTTTTTATTGTGGGTAGCGACTGCAATAAAAAATATTACTAACAATACACTTTATTTCTGGTCTCGACGGAAATAAAGAATCTTTCTTCGGGTCTCGACTGAAGTTAAGATATATACTAACATTCACTTTAAGTCGGGTCTCGACTGACTTAAAGAATATTATCTCGGGTCTCGACTGAGATAATATATTACTAACAAATAACTTTATTGCGGGTCTCGACTGTAATAAAGTTTCTTATTGCGGGTCTCGACTGTAATAAGAAATCTACTAACTCAAACCACTTTATTGCGGGTCTCGACTGTAATAAAGAGTCTTATTGCGGGTCTCGACTGTAATAAGACAATTACTAACAAAACCACTTTATTGCGGGTATCGACTGTAATAAAGAGTCTTACTGCGGGTATCGACTGTAGTAAGACAATTACTAACTCAAACACTTTATTGCGGGTCTCGACTGTAATAAAGATTCTTGCTGCGGGTCTCGACTGTAGTAAGAAAATCACTAACACAAAACACTTTATTGCGGGTATCGACTGTAATAAAGAGTCTTATTGCGGGTCTCGACTGTAATAAGACAATTCGTAACAAATCCACTTTATTGCGGGTATCGACTGCAATAAAGAATATCCTCATCCCACACCTCAGTCAAATAAAAGGTCAAGTAAATCAGCTGCTACATATCGATCAGGTGAGTACAAGTCAATTGCTACAGTTGAATAAAACAAATTTCTATATATTAATTATTTATTAAACGTCTTGGTTTCAGCTTCTTATATTATAAAATATATATATATATCTTGTAGTTCTCAAGTTATCGTATTTATTGAACTCGAAACATTTAGTGCAGTGAATAAAGGAATAAAACCACTAGCTTTATACCAGTGCATTCATTTCAGTCACTTAATCATTTATTGCGTGTACGTTCTGACTACGGGCAGTACATTTTATGGTCCTTCGTATCCAGATTTAAAGTCTAGTGGTATATATTCTTAAATTTTCAAACATGGCTACACTGCAAAAACTTCTCGCTAATCAAGCCACCTCAGCTCAAATATTCCAAAAATCGTTCAATAACTACAAAAATACTGATGTAGAAAAACGAACAAGAGGACTTATTTCTGAGCGGTTAATCGCCCTAAACGAAATTTGGTCCGACTATAAAAATACGCATTATACGATTCTCCAAGCTACTCAGGCTTTAGAAGATAGCGAATTGCAAAAATACGATTATTTTGCAAAAGATCAGTTTTCAAGCGTGGAAGATCAATACTACACGTTTCGAGGTATTCTCAGAGATGCACTAAATGCATTCGAAACAAAAGTAGATTCAAAACCAAACACGGAGAATGAATCTTCTTCGTATCTGAGGTTACCTAGCATCACAATCCCAAAGTTCTCAGGGTCATATGAGTCATGGAGGTCGTTTCGCGATTTATTCCAGTCACTGGTGCATACAAATTCTGCGTTATCTTCAGTGCAGAAATCACATTATTTAAAATCGAATATTTCTGGAGAAGCAGAAGATTTGTTGCGTCAGCTTCCAATGACCAATGCGAGTTACGACAACGCATGGAAGATATTGCTCAATAAGTATGACAATAAGCGAGTATTAATTAATGTTCAGCTAAAAATTCTATTTAATCTACCTAAAGCAACACACAAGTCAGCCAAGGCAATAAAAACTGTGCTAGACAAATCGTCAGAATGTATTTATGAACTCGAAGCATTGGAAGTCCCCACTAAACACTGGGATACAATCCTGATTTACATGCTAGTGCAATGTTTACCAGCAGAGACACATCGCTTATGGGAACAAGAAGTGAATAGTACAAATGAACTTCCTACCCTAAAATCTTTAAAGGCTTTTCTAGAGACGAGATTCCGAACTCTAGAAGCAATCTCAGATCCAAAACCATATTCCGTAAACAAACCACCTAAAATTTCAAGAGCATCCACTCTCCTTTCATCATCTGGTGACAGATGTATAATGTGCAAAGAGCAACATCGGATATTCAAATGTCCAAAATTTATTAAACAAGACGTAGACTCAAGATTTAAAATTGTCACGTCAAACAACTTGTGCATTAACTGCCTTTCAAAAGGTCACAACTCGAAATTTTGCTCAAGCAAATTTACGTGTCAGCGATGTGGAAGGAAACATCATTCCTTACTCCATAGGAATAACGCATCTCCACAGGGTTTGATGAAAGCATCAGAAAACCGGAATTCACAAGCTCAACCTTCACCTTCTACATCTAATATGCACACGCTTCACGCGAATTAATCAACAAGAACAACACAAGCATTGCTCAAAGTGTCTTCAAAAAAGGGCACCGTACTCACATTGCGTGCTGTAATAGACTCAGGCTCGCAAGTCACATTCATTACGCAAGCAGCCGCACGAAAACTACAATTACCAACTTGGAATATGTCAGTACAAATCACTGGCTTAAGAAAGTCAGAAGCTATGAATGTGAAAAAATAGGCAACAATACAAATTCACCCTTATTCATCATCGAACAAGGTAACTACGATCAATGCTCTGGTTGTAAATACTATAACAGACATACTTCCTCCGTCCACCATTCCAAACAAGGAATGGAGTCGTGTACGAGACCTGCAGAGAGAAATTCTCTTGGAAGGATTACGAAAAGGTCCTGCAGGAACACCAATCGCGCAAAACAGTACGCTCGGTTGGATTCTTTTTGGAAATATCAACAATACGTTCACAAGTCCTAAAGCGTCTGTCTTAACAGCACACGCTCATTATGAGGAAGAGTCCTCACTTGATAAACTCCTTCGAAGATTTTGGGAAACTGAAGAACTATTACCTGGAAGACAACTGTCTAAGGCCGACCATGATTGTGAAAAGTTCTACCAAAAAACCCACTATCGAAATGCAAACGGCAGATATGAAGTCCGCTTGCCCTTTATACAAGACAGTCCAAGCTTAGGCAACTCGCGTAGCATGGCTTTACGGAGATTTTACAGCTTAGAGCACAAATTACAGCAAAATCCTGAGCTCAGTCAGGAATACAAAGCCTGCATTAATGAATATCAATCATTAGGGCACATGACAGCAGTTGACGAAGAAGTTGATAAAGATAAATGCTATTATCTTCCACACCACGCAGTTATTAAAGACAGTACAACTACCAAAGTTCGAGTTGTCTTGGATGCCTCGGCTAAATCCTCCAATGGGAAAAGTTTAAACGAACAGTTGCATACAGGCCCAGTACTACAATCTGACCTCTTCACAACGTTACTTAGATGGCGAAAGTACAAATACGCTATGTCAGCCGACATAGAGAAGATGTATTGGATGATCAATGTTCAGCCTGCAGATCAAAATTATCAAAGGATACTTTGGAGAAATAATCCTAATGAAGTGATCAAAGAATACAAATTAACTACGGTTACATTTGGCACAACACCAGCTCCTTACTTAGCAATTAAAACCCTTCATCAGTTAGCAAGTGATGAAGCTGCTAAATACCTTGTGGCTGCAAAAATTATACCACGTGAATTCTATGTTGATGATCTCCTCACTGGAGCAGATTCCATCGGTGAAGCCTTGGAAATACAAACGCAGCTTATAAACATCTTGTCGTCAGCAGGATTCAATTTGAGAAAATGGGTCAGTAATTCATCAGATCTCCTATTAAGCATCCCAGAAGAACACAGGGAAGTTCAACTTCCATTACGGTTCGCAAGTGATGAATCTATAAAAACCCTGGGCATACATTGGCACCCAGGAGTAGATCATTTTACCTTGCAATATAAACAGTTCGCAGATCGCATTTCTACAAAGCGTTCTGTGTTGTCAGAAACTGCGACACTCTTTGATCCACTAGGTTGGATATCTCCAATTATAGTGACAGCTAAGATTCTGATGCAAACCTTATGGCTTTCTGGATGCTCATGGGACGATCCAATTCCTGCATCCATTGATATGCATTGGCGACAATTCAAAACAAAGTTAAGTTACATTAGCGAAATTCAAATACCACGTTGGATTTTTACAACTAGTGATTTAGCGACTTGCCAATTACATGGATTTTCCGACGCATCCAACCAAGCCTATTCGGCTGCCGTATACATCAGGGCCATCGATGAAGAGGGCCATGTCCATGTCAATTTACTAATGGCAAAAACAAAAATAGCACCCGTTAAACTGATCACGCTTCCTCGTCTTGAGTTATGTGGAGCAGTACTGTTAGCTCGGCTTATAAATCGTGTTAAAACAGATTTAAATATGATCAATACGCCCATATTCGCTTGGACAGACTCTTCCATAGTCTTAGCGTGGATACGCAATCACCCAAACAAATACAAAACATATGTAGCGAACAGGATTGCAGAAATCCAGGCCCTAACTGATATCCAGGCATGGCGTCACGTGCGGTCTGCTGATAATCCTGCTGATTGCAACTCCAGAGGCATTAAACCTGCATCTTTAAGCTCCCAGGAGTTATGGTGGCACGGACCTCAGTGGCTGCTAAACTCGGAGGAAAATTGGCCTCATACAAATATTTTGATCGACAGTAATGGAGACTCGGAACAAAAACGAGTGTGCTATGTAACCACGTATGTAGATATCAATGAGTTAATTTGTAAATTCTCGATTTTCACAAAGTTGCAACGAATTACTGCCTATTGTATAAGATTTATTAATCATTGCCGCAAGAAGGCTACAAATATAATTCAGAATTACCAGCATAATTCAGTTCAATTAAAACCTATAGAAATGACTCAAGCGAAACATCTGCTTATTAAGCTTGTTCAACGAATTGCGTTCGAAAACGAAATCAAGCAATTAAAAGCAGGCATCTCACTAGATGCCAAAAGTAAAATTTTACCTTTAACTCCATTTTTAGATGATCAGGATATATTGCGTGTGGGTGGCCGATTACAAAACGCCAATATTTCCTACGACCAAAAACATCCAATAATACTGCCGAAAGAAAGCAACTTGACAGTATTAATTATTAATTACTATCATATGAAAACATTACACGGAGGTGTGCAATTGGTTCTATCAACAATAAGAAACAAATTTTGTGATACCACAAGGACGAAAAACCGTCAAATATGTTTTACATAAATGTGTTACCTGTTTTAAACAATCCGCTTCCAATAAGAATCAAATCATGGGAAACCTATCCGCATCAAGAGTTAACATATCCAGACCTTTCCAACAAACTGGTGTTGATTATGCTGGCCCCATAAATTTGAAAATGTCGAAACATCGAGGCAATCGTTTTTATAAAGGTTATATATGCATTTTTATCTGCATGGCCACTAAAGCCATCCATATAGAGCCAGTCTCCGATCTCACCACAGCAGCTTTCATCGCAGCATTCCGCCGCTTTTCTAGTCGACGAGGACTTTGCACCGATATATATTCCGATTGCGGAACCAACTTCGTTGGAGCCGACAAAACTTTGCAAAAGGATCTCAAAAATGCGATAAAACAGGCTAGCGAAGAAATGGCAGGAAGGGTAGCAGAAGATGGAACTATGTGGCATTTTAATCCGCCCTCAGCTCCACATTTTGGCGGATTATGGGAAGCGGGAGTGAAATCGATTAAATTTCATTTAAAGCGCATACTAGGAAATTCTGCACTCACGTATGAAGAATTCGCAACCGTGTTAGCTCAAATCGAAGCTTGCTTAAACTCTAGGCCATTATGCCCCATCTCAGAGGATCCAGAGGACTTAATTATTTTAACACCAGGACATTTTTTAATAGGTAACTCATTGATCACTCCTCCAGAGCCAATGATCAACAAGAATGTTTCATCATTAACACGATGGAATTATCTACAAGCCTTACAGCAACAGTTCTGGCATAAATGGTCCAATGATTATTTAAACTCATTGCAAAATAGACCAAAATGGCATACCCCAGTCTCCAATCCCAAAATAGGAGATTTGGTGGTTATAAAAGAACCCAATTTACCAGCATGTCGCTGGATATTGGGACGAATCGTTGAATTACATCCAGGAGCTGATCAGCTGGTAAGAGTTGTTAGTATAAAAACGAAGAATGGAGTCCTAAAAAGGCCAATAACAAAATTTGCTATTCTTCCTTTAAACTAAATTATGCTCTCAACGATTAATCATCACAACAATCAAGATTATATGATTATTCTTAAAACCCAAAGGTCACATTATCCCTAACTTCCCTGTAAACATACATATTTTTTTTTTTTTTTTTTATTTTAAACAAAATATCCAAAGAAGCATTTATTTCCTCATAATCAAATTTATTTTCGTTTTTACAAAATTTTCATACCCATGCAAAATTTCAATTTATTTCCTAACCATAAAAGCGCATTCTTGCCATACAATAACATGCAAACCGTTACATTAGCTCCGTGAGAAAATTTTTAAAAATTTCAATAATCTATTGAAATTCCAATCGTCACAATTGTATTCACCTCCTATGTATGTATGTACATCCATTGTTTACATCAAAGTGCATTCTTCATTAGAGTGATTGAAATTGTATCGCTACAATGAATCATGACGGACCAGTAAATTGAAAAACAAATTTCGTCTCTGCAAATTTGCCCAGCCTGATCATGAATAGTTAAGAGAACCCGTTAGTCTTTTTTAAATAGCGAGCTCGTCATTTCACAAGCCACAGTTTAATCCAGAGTTTTTAAAAGGCAAAATGGAATCATCCAACAAGTGTGTTAAGGAAGCTACCAACTCGCCGCCAACACCGGGGAAGTCCATAGAGTGCGAGGTGAAGAAAATTTGGGAGTTGGAGAAGCAACTGAACCAACTAAAGGCAGAAGAGCGGATACGAAAAATAGGCAGACGGCTCAACTTCCTGCAACTGGAAGAATCGGAGGTGATTGACATCCCGGATTCTCCACCGCATTCGCCAGGTCGGTCACCTCAGCTAGAGCCAGCACCAGGACCATCTGGATCCGAACCGATAGTGAATGAAGCCCAGCAGACATCTTCATCGCCCAAGATTAAGATTCTGGAGGACATTGTGGTAGTACCTGCCACAGAGCAAAACAATGATTTGCACTTAATCGTGACGGACAACCAGACGGGAGACATAGAGGACATCACCATCTCATGGGATGCGTTAATCAAATCGAAGAAACGAAAGCAACGAGTGACAACCAAGGATGGAACCCGTTATAACGTGCGGCTATTAAAGGATGGACACATTAAAATTCTTAAATAAAATATTACAAAAGGATTTTCTTAGTTTCCATTCTAGAAACCTATCATTTCGTTTCCTTTAATATAACTACCGGGGCTTCCTCAATTTCACTTCGACTCTGCGTTGACGTATTTGGGGCCACGTCGCTTGCAAAATCTCTTGGTTTCGTCTTCCAACCATTTTTCACATCTCTTTTGTTTGTATCAAAATTACAACATATAGAATGTGTAGTGACAGGGCACATGAATGAACTATCATAATTGCTATACAAAATAGTTTATTGCTCTAAAATATATAAAAGGATTGCATAGATTAACACTACATATATTAACACCAGCTGGAGTGATCAACATATAATTGAAAGGCATTCCAAACTTTCAACGGGGGGCAGTATGTTCAGGACTGGGCTCCTGACTCAGATCTTCCAACCTGAAAAAGAAACAAAAAAACGAACCACAAAGAATCAAATCCTTTTATTTAAATCATAAATTTTCTTACCTAATTAATCGCAGTAATCCCACGAAGCAAAATCCTTCTGTAAACAAATTGCTGCTGTCAGCTCAAGTCAGCTGGACAGCAACAAGTATGGCCACCACGGTATCGAAATACAAGAATTCTCATTACGAACCACGTTCCGCCATTACACGAGAAATTACTGCGCAGCAGAAGAGTGAGATGTGCAGCAAATCGTGTGTGCTGCTTCTGGCTGCGTCGGGGTCGGCTGGAGGTGTTGGTTTTAGGAAGTTACAAATTTTGTCGGGTAAGTAAACTTTCTTATTCAACAAAATGTGAAAGATTTAGTTGTTATTAACATTTATACTACACTGGATTAGGAATAAATTGAATTTACGCAAAATATTTTTTATATTCATAAGTTGAGTGCAGCTTGTTAACAACAATAACTAAAATGGTAACACTTTATGAATCAATGATGAAGTGCAGTTGCTAGGTCAGGTTATTGTTGCTATGCAAGTTGTTGCTATGCCAATACTGTTGCCACGCGCCGTTGAATACCGTTCTTTGGTGCCGTGCGCAAACTCTGGCTATATAAACAGCAGTTTGACTTGATTCGTCCTCTTTTGTGATTTAGCAGTGCAGTGATTAACTTGGCAATTTATTCCTTTGTGTTATTTCCTAGTGATTTTTCCTAGTGTTATATTTTATTACTAAATTAAATACTTTGTTTAATTGACGGCTAAAATAAAATATTCTTTTTCTGGGTACCGACTGGATTAAGGATTTTATTTTAGATAGCGATTAAATTAAAGGTTTTTTATTGTGGGTAGCGACTGCAATAAAAAATATTACTAACAATACACTTTATTTCTGGTCTCGACGGAAATAAAGAATCTTTCTTCGGGTCTCGACTGAAGTTACGATATATACTAACATGCACTTTAAGTCGGGTCTCGACTGACTTAAAGAATATTATCTCGGGTCTCGACTGAGATAATATATTACTAACAAATAACTTTATTGCGGGTCTCGACTGTAATAAAGTTTCTTATTGCGGGTCTCGACTGTAATAAGAAATCTACTAACTCAAACCACTTTATTGCGGGTCTCGACTGTAATAAAGAGTCTTATTGCGGGTCTCGACTGTAATAAGACAATTACTAACAAAACCACTTTATTGCGGGTATCGACTGTAATAAAGAGTCTTACTGCGGGTATCGACTGTAGTAAGACAATTACTAACTCAAACACTTTATTGCGGGTCTCGACTGTAATAAAGATTCTTGCTGCGGGTCTCGACTGTAGTAAGAAAATCACTAACACAAAACACTTTATTGCGGGTATCGACTGTAATAAAGAGTCTTATTGCGGGTCTCGACTGTAATAAGACAATTCGTAACAAATCCACTTTATTGCTGGTATCGACTGCAATAAAGAATATCCTCATCCCACACCTCAGTCAAATAAAAGGTCAAGTAAATCAGCTGCTACATATCGATCAGGTGAGTACAAGTCAATTGCTACAGTTGAATAAAACAAATTTCTATATATTAATTATTTATTAAACGTCTTGGTTTCAGCTTCTTATATTATAAAATATATATATATATCTTGTAGTTCTCAAGTTATCGTATTTATTGAACTCGAAACATTTAGTGCAGTGAATAAACGAATAAAACCACTACCTTTATACCAGTGCATTCATTTCAGTCACTTAATCATTTATTGCGTGTACGTTCTGACTACGGGCAGTACACCATTCAAAATATCTGATTCACAAGAGCATACGTTGGCTCTTCTGCGATAAACGTGGTGAAGCTGCATGCATAGATAAACCTTTTCTTCTACTGGTTTGCATCCCGCCAATTCTTGGTCGGTCAACGGATGATGTTGATCTCTGTGGGACGTAACGGCCAAGTTCGATGCGCATGATCGTATTGAGATGAATGTCTCATTCACATAGACCGGAATTGGCCATGCCTTGAACAAATCGAACTTCTGCAAGTCGATTAACGATATCATGAGCTTGAATATGACATAATCCTTGATTGCTCGGCCTTCGGCACTTATTAATTTGTACAGCGGTAGGATGCTCCCTTGCCTTGTCGCAGACTTAAGGATGTTTTGGATGAGTAGTACTTGCTCTCTCAATTGATCTGATGACAGAAGTCGCGGGCTTATTTGCCCGTGATGAAAATCCGTTAAAGCATCGAAGATGGCTAAATAGAGTCTTTGAATATTACTAGCAATTAAGGTCATCTGGATTGGCATTGATGAAAATATCTGCATCTACTTAAATTGCTGGGTATCTGCACTTGTATCAGATGTCCGGTTGATAGTCTGTGTCATTTGCTCTAATGCCTTCAATTTTTTATTCGTAGCTTCTTGGTCTCGTTTTACTATGTTAACAGTGGAATCAATGATGTTTGTTTGATTCTTGATTAACTCTAGGAGATGTAATTCATTTCCCTTGACAGCCTCGATTGGTTTTGCCATGTCATCAGCGTATTGGGAGTCTAACACCCCAAAATAATGAGTTAGCGATGTTGCCTATGATGTCAATAGCACCTCTTTTTCTCTTTTGCTTGAGTTTTGTGAGGGCAGTAGATCGTTGTGGACGATAAGTTCCTCTTGTATTTGTTGAAATTGCGTGATGACTGGTGTGCAGGGGCTCTTGTGTTTTAGTTGACTGCAGAGGTGCTCTATACCCCTTTTTAATGTGTTGAACTCCAATCGGTATGGGCTGAGATCGTAATATGTCTCCAAATTCCATTCTGTAGATATCAGTTTCGCTGTACCCATGTATTCGATATGTATGCCAGGCCGTGAGTTGAATGTGGTTACTTTTACTGGATCTCCCTTTAGAGCTGGAAGAAATAGGCAGACCAACCAAGTTGATACAATTAGGGATCCCAGTGATGCTCGTGCCTTTTTCCTAGGGCAGTGTTCCTTCTCGAGGGGCGTTGGTCCGCTCCATTGGTAACACGAGGAATTTTCTTATGTGGGTCATCTTGTGTCTTGAGAGCTGATTAACTCTTAGTGACCTGTTCTGCCTTTGTGAAGGTATGTTGGGCATCATTCACTTCTATGGGTAAGGCGAAAGTTTGTAGATTGGACTCCGGAAGATGCCCGTGGCTATTCGAACATCCGCTACTCTTGCGTAACCATCAGTACCCTTGTGCAGTTGAACTATGCTTCCCAGTGGCCACTTCCTGACAGGCATATTTCCTTCCTTTAGGATGCCTATGGTTCCTGGTTCTACTTTTTGGCAGCGTTGCTTCGATTTGTAGCTATGTTGAAGTTCATTCAAATATTAACCCAACCAGCGCCGGCAGAAGTCATGCTTGATGCGGGACACTAATTTCCATCGTTTCAGGAGACTGGCTTTACACGGTTCCGAAAATGCATCTATGGATGCAGTAAGCGGCTCTCCAATAAGCAAATATCCAGGAGTCATAGCTGTATGGTCATTAGGATCGGCCGACATTGAAGTCAGCGGCCTGGAATTCAATATGGCTCCAATTTCCACTATTACCGTCTCCAGCTCTTCGTATGTTAGCGATACTGAAGTTACGCTTCTTAGAAGCAGTTGTTTTGCCGATTTCACTGCGGCCTCCCACAAGCCACCGAAATGAGGCGCTCGAGGGGGGATAAAGTGGAAACTAATTCCGCGTGAATTGCACGACGAAATTATTTTCACTTGAGCGTCATCAGAATAAATGATCTCACTGAACTTATGCAGTTGGTGCCAAGCTCCAAAGAAGTTCGTCGCATTATCACAAAACAAATTTTTGCAGTGACCTCTTCGTCCCGTGAAGCATCTTAGAGCTGCTGAAAAGGCTTCTGTTTTCAAGTCGATCACCTTCGTGGCAAAGAAACAGAAAACGCCACATAGGCCTTGTAAGGTTGTTTGCCTCTTACTCGATAGTTTACGTAAATTGGGCCGCAAAAATCAACCTCGGAAATTATGAATGGTCTGGCGGGCTGTACACTTGTAGGTGGCAGATTTCACGCTATTTGGGATAGCAGCTTGGGCTTGGCCCCCGCACAACGCCCGCAGTGTCGAACTATCGATCTGGCCAAAATCGCTGTCGCATGGTGGCTAATAGTGTCTGTGGTCCACAGTACAAATTTTCATTGTGCAGATCTGTCATCAACAGTTTTATCCATGGATGCGAATATAGGAGCAGCATGGGGTGCTTGCTATCGTATTAAAGACTTGATTCTTAAAAACGTCCTTCTACGCGAATTAAGTCACTTTCGTCTAAAAATTGTGCAAAATCGCTTATAAAGCTCTTCTTATTCCCTTCCTTGTAGTGGTGCACTTGATTATTTTCTTCGTGAAACTCCGACTACTGCATTGGCTTTATGAGCACATAGAGTGCAGAGTCGAGTTCCTTGACCATAAGAGTTGCATCCTTTGATGAGGGCGATGCATTGGAGCCCTTCACCTTGTTAATAAATTTAATTAAATAAGCGGTAATTTTTTGCAGCCGTCTGAAGGAATTTCCATGCTGAATGTCGCATATGGGATTGGATGAATGACAATTAGTATTGAGTGTTGTGGCGACGGGCAGTGAGGACCGTTTCCGTTCTAATTCACAAGGAATCTACAGATTTTTGTTGTAAATCGGAGGCCACATTGCTTCTTCGCCATGTAGAAGCGGGGACCGTAAAGCCAGAGATTATGTGCCTTCAGCTTTTCTGGTGTAATTCCCCTTGATAGCACATCAGCTGGGTTCTCCTTCGAACTGAAGTGCTGCCATTGATGCGTCTTTGTGAGTCCTTGAATTGTCGATATGCGATTTGCAACAAAGACTTTAAATGATGATGAAGTGGAATTTATCCACGCCAGAAGAATCATGAACTGTATGTTTTCCATGAACAGCAATCCTTCGTGAAATTTAAACCTCCATTGGGAGGGAAGCATCCCAGTATAACTTAAGATACCGCAGTCTCTATAGAAATATTTTAGAAGTGACGACGATTGGTGATATTATCCCGCGTGTATCAAATAGACGAACTATCAGCGATGCGACACTGCGTTTCGTGACTCGTGATTTGTAAATACAACAGGTTTTCACACAAAATTCGTCCGATTTTGGCAACCATATAAGGCTTAGAGTTTTTAAGCTTTCGTCCATGTCCTCACTGAAGTCTTGTTGTATTGCCTGAACTTCCGGTGGAATGTTTTTTAGTAATCGGGAATTATTCGAGCACCATTTCCTGAGTTTAAGTCCCCCTTCATTTAGCAATGACATGTGCTGCGACTTTGTCTGTATTGCTTCATTGAGACTATCGCTGCCAGTTATTACATCATCTACGTAGTAATTTTCTAGTAATTTTGATGTCAAAGGAAGTCTACCACTTCCGTCATGGGCTAATTCGTGCAGGCACTTTGTTGCCAAATATGTGGCTGATGTTGTGCCATATGTGACTGTGTTTAATTGGTAGGAGTTCAATGGTTCTTGCGAGTCACTCCTCCCGAGGATCAGCTGATATTTTCCATCACCTGACGTTACAATTTTTCGATATCTGCCGTAAAAACAAATCGCGACATTCGAAATCGCAATAAAATCGAAAATAGGTCATCTTGTATCGTGAGTCGCGCATGCAAAACATCATTTAAAGATAAATTAATGGATGCTAGTGCCGATGCATCGTAGACTACCCTAAGTTTAGTAGAAGTGCTTCCGGTTTGTGAATACCATGGTGTGGCAAGATGTAGTATGGAGTCGTTAATTTCTCCATGTCAATCTCCTCCATATGACCCAAACGTTCATATTCCTCCATGAGTTGCCTAACTACATTAATTGTAGCTAACTTTTTCTCCAAAGACAAAAATCGACGTAGTGCTATATTCTTCGATTCACCTAGTTGTGTTGGATCACTCGCAAATGGTAGTTTGACCAAGAAGCGTCCTTCATAGTCTCTTTGAGTTGTTTCGTTATAGTAGACCTCACAACGGCTTTCTGCTGATGTTAAGTGAGATTTGGGTTTTTCGACCTCTTTCATTTTCCAGAATTTTTCGATGACATTATCTTCGTCTGTGCATACTGCACACGTAGCTGTAGTTAGAGGTACTCTTTCCACCCTTTCCGCGATGATCCAGTCCAGCATGCTGTTCTGAAAAATTGGTAGGTCTTCTGATAATTTTATCTGCCCGATGGATAATAATTGATAGTAGAATTCAGCTCCTAGCAGGGTCTGCTAATTTTATGTTGTTTGGTATGGCCCATAGCGGGATATCCAACTGTCGTGTAGGCTGAGGAGAAATGATACTCCGAAGTATGAATGCCTCGACTCTGGCACAATATCCGTTCAACCTTGACTGGAGTAGCACATTTACCCTTTGATGCTATTGCCGCTTTCCTTGTCCCATGCCCTCTATGACCAGAGAGTCGGAAGTGGGCGCTAGACCAAGTTTGTTAACAATCCTTTGGCTGATAATATTTATTTGAGAGCCCGAATCTATGATGGGTCGACATTCTAAGCTGCTCCCTTTGCTGCTAGTTAGTATGACTCGTGCTATACTTAACAATACAAAACCCCGATTTTGTTTGCTACTCAGGGCTCTAACACTGGATGACGAGTAAATTGGTTGGTCGGCTGTTGAAAACGAAGACCGGTGTAGGGTTGCACGGCATGCTACTTATATTTAAGCTATGGAAGTAGAAGCTTATTGTGATTGCAACCATTCACAGTCCTTCAGATGCACTACAGTGTTATGCATCTTGTTGCATTTAGTGCATACACATGATTTGCACTTGACTTTAGTATGTCCTGATCTCATACAATTGACGCACAAGTTATTCCCGCTCAGCACATTTAAGCTGTTTGATGGCGTTAATTTCAAAAATGTGGTGCATTGGTAAAGTTGATGGATGCCCTTGCATGACACGCAAGCCTGTGGTATAATGGCAATGGAAGTCACGGATTTGGGAGTGTTAATCCTTCGCTGCTCATGTATATAAGGTCAATACATCAATATTGCCCTAGGCAATATATTGACGTATCACTATATATGACCCTGAAAACAAAAAACAATTTCATATACTTCAATTTAAATTCAAAAATCATTCAAATTCACTCTTTCATATTATAATAAAATGCAATTAAGCATAAAATTGCATTTTGTTATCAGACACACATTCCATTCACACGATATGCACACTTACCTACATATAGTGTCTTCTTACTTTTTTTACGCATGTACACTCTACATACGTACAGTACCTACTTTCTTCAGTCTAATTGTATGTATATACATACATACAATTATCATAATTATTTGCGCCCTCTTAAAATTAAAATTTCAAGACGGGCGCACAAGTGCATATCGTATTACAGTTTTGCATAGATGCATATAACTTGCATCAAAGACGTGTGCATTTTCTCACGTACGTTTTTTCAACGTCGTGAGAAAGCAATATAACAAAAAAGCTTTCTGAAGTTTTCGTGTGTACCTGGGTGCAAGATGGCCAAACCTCGAGGAGTTTGTTTTTCAACCGCCCCGGGCGAATAAGTAAAAAAATCGGTAGTGCCAAAAAATCAGAGATATAGGGAAACGCTATTTTCTCTTTTACAAAAAAATTGAAAATAAATTTGGAATAGTGAAAAATAAATCTAATTTAGAATAGTTACTAATGTAAGAAATTAGTATAGTTAAGAATACTTGCAGCACAAATCAAGTGAACTAATAAATTGAAAGATAACTTTAGAATAATTGAAAATAAAAAGTGGAAAAATAAATTGAATGTAAACAGTGAAATTTTGGATTTTGTTTTTCTTTCTCCCACGTGCACTCTCTAAAGAGCACGGTGCGCGTGATATAACACCTACCCAAAAACAAAAAATCAGTGCCAATCAATAATAAAATAAAAAAAAAATTAAAATAAAAAAATTCCTTAATAAATACGTAATAAAAAAAAAACCCCGGGAAGCCTAAAAGGGTGCTTAGAGGATAATAATAATTTGTTAATTGGCACCTAATTGCCGCACCGGTGGACTTTTGCGAGGCTTCATCCCTGCCTCAATAAGACGATTCCCAGAAGGAACACATCTAGAAATCGTCGTCCAGGACGCGCGATGTATCACCATCATCCATGTTAAGCGCTTTCAACAACTTCAGGAAGTCATCAACTTTGATGCCCGACAAATCTTTCCAAAACCAACAGCACTCGGAATATTTCCCATCAATTTCAACAACTTCATCAATCATCAACCAACCAACCAACCCAAAAACTTGGACTTATTAATTCAGAACCTAAGTGGATATCAATAAGGTAGCCGTAAAAACCTTTAAAAGTTTTTAGTACTTATTCATTGCAGATTTTTGTAAGTTATTAATATAACAATGTTCCATTTACTATCACACTGTTCGTCACATATACGATTTTCGGTATTATAAAACCAATTTAATGATTTTTTTTTTTTTTTTATTAACTGATATTTAATTTGTTTTCCTATTGCCCACTCCCAAAATTTATTTTATTTTTATTAAATAAATTTGTAGTGGCGAAAAATAGCGAAATACGCTCTTCCGTGAACCGACCTCTGCGGCAAGACCTCGTGAGCTGGTTGGTCAGAGGACTCCGTAAAAGATCAATAATCGATCACTTGCGAGAAGACTTAGTAACCTCTCCTCAGGTGAAGATATTGGTCGGAGGAGACGATTAAATTAATTTCATTCATTTTTCCCTTCAGTGTTTACTCATTATTCGTATACTTTGCTTACAAAAAAAAGGGGGAAACATTTTTTTCCATTGCTGTGTTTCTGTAACATTACACAAAACATTTTTTTTTTTACAAAATTTTACTTAATTACCTACATATAAAGAAAACCTTACTCCTTTTTTTTATTGTTGGGAGCCTTTCGATATCTACATCTTCCCCGCTAATAAAAGAAAATGGCGTTTGCACTCGAATTCTTTAAAAGCTTGACACTTCCCTGCTAAGAAAACTTATTTAGGTGCAGCGCTTGAAAACAGCAAAACCAAGATGACGTCATGCTGATATCTAGCACTTCCCCACTAATAAAAGAAACAGCAAAACTGCAATATATGCAGACCCGAAAATGAATAGGAATTAGGAGCCGGTCGACAAAGTAAACCACAGCGTTCGATACAACCTATTTATTCAATATAAGTATAACAAGCAACAGACTTACTACTAAGGCTTACATACTAAGTACTCTCGGTACTCACGCTCATGAGCTTGCTCTAGTCTTACCGCTTTGAATTATCGAATTTAACAATTTAAATATATTACAATATATCCCTCTTTGCGAAGCTTTGTTTCCAAACAATACCAATATATAGTAAAAACTATCTGTACCTACAAGGTAAAAATTCAAAATGATTTCGATTTCAACTATCTCCTTTCTTAAATGCATAAAGGTTTTAAAATTGATTACAATTCTATAATTCAAAATTTTCATAATTCAAAAATTATATAATTAAAAATTGTATATTTAAATAAAATTCATTTTACAAAATCGAACCTGAAAACTGATTCACTGCGGTTCAATTCGTATTACAGGCTTTCTTATTCTAATAGGTCTGACATTCTGCTTCTGACTAACCTCTTCTGCACTGTTTGACACGGGAGTATTTATTTGTGTATTGCTTTCATTGATGTCGCTATTAGCCATTCTTTTTTCTATATTAGGGTTTGATGGGCTTTGATCCAATTGTAATGGCAATTGTTCATCTCGTGATATTTCAGGCTGAAAGGGAATATTAACACTCGCACTTATATCTGCTCATTTTCTGAGCTGATTAATGTGCCTTTTGATTTTCTTTCCGCTAGCAAATTCGCAAATATATAATTTCGGACCAAGAACCTCAATTATTTTACCTGCCATCCATTTGCAATTTTTATCTGTATAGATTCTTATCCAGACTTTATCGCCATTTACCATCTTGGCCTCTCTTTTCCCCTTGGGATAATTTATTTGATTGGATTGCTTGACTGAGCTAATATCTACTACTGAAGGAGGTCTCAAAAGATGAAATCGGGTGCGAATTTCTCTGCCAAACATTACCTTGGCTGGAGATTCTTCAGTCGTGCAAACCTAGACACCTTTCCTTATTTTCCTGAATTGAAGATCTGATTGAGCCTTTTAAAGTTTTCACGAAATTTTCCGCTGCACCATTTGTAGCCGGATGCCCAGGAGCATTAAGTTTTTGTTTTATTCCATTTACAGTTAAAAATGTTTTAAATTCAAAAGATGTAAACTGCGTGCCATTATCACTTACTACCTCTACAGGCAATCCGAACCTGGCAAAGATTTCCCGCAATTTGCATATGACATAAGATTTAGTAATATTGTTGGTTTTGAAAACCTCAGGCTACTTGGTATATGCATCAATTATTACGAATAGGTGGTATCCATCAATAGGTCCACAAAAATCCATATGTATGCGCTGCCATGGCGAAGAAGTTAATGGCCAAGGAATTAAAGAAGATTTTTCTGGGTTTGGTTTGTGAGCATTGCAAAATTTGCAATTGTTGATCGTTGCTTCCATATCCCTATCGATATCTGGCCACCAAACGAATGATCTAGCAATTGACTTCGTTTTGACTATACCAGCATGACCGCTGTGTAGGTCCTTAACAATTGCATTACGTAGAGACTTTGGGATAACAATCCTATAACCCCATAATAAAACATCTTTTTCCATATGTAGCTTCATGTATTTGTTTATATATGGCTTGAAGAGTTCCTCCTTTAGAACATCTGGGGTGCCAAAAACAACACTACGAATTACACTGGATAATATATCATCTTTCTTAGTTTCCTTACGAATTAGATTAAAATCTAACAAAATATGGTCTTGGTTGCCAATGTAAGATATGAAGGAACCTTGCTCTTCAGTATATTCTGAGCTAATTGGCAAAGGAAGGCGAGAAAATGCGTCTGCATTATTTTTCTCGCTCTTGATATATTCGATATCAAAATTAAAGCTTGAAAGGAAGAATGCCCATCTCTGCATTCTACTGGCAGTCATCTGCGGAATACCCTTTTTATCTCCTAAGATACCAAGAAGCGGCTTGTGGTCTGTTCTTAGTGTAAATTTATTTCCAATTAAATATTGATAAAATTTCTGACAGCCAAAAACTATTGCCAAAGCTTCTTTTTGTATCATACTGTAATTTATTTCGGATTTGTTCGAAGTTCTGGAGGCGAAAGCAATTAGTTTTTCAGTCCTATCTGGAAAAATGTGCGCTAATACCGCACCTAAACCTTTTTGCGAAGCATCGCATGTTAAAACCAGCTTATATTTCGGGTTAAAATGCGTTAGAACAACATCGGAAGTTATGTCTTCCTTTATTTTTTTAAAGGCCTCCTTGCATTTCTTATCTCACTTAAAGTCAACACCTTTCTTTAATAGATTATATAATGGGGACAAGGTGATTCAAAAATTTTTAATAAATTTATTATAATAATTTACAAGGCCAATAAATGCCCTAACTTCAGAGACGTTTGAAGGAGATGGTGCGTTAAGCGCGGCATTGATTCGATCTTCCGTTTTAGATAAACCATACTTATCTATCTTATAGCCCAAATAAGAAACCTGATCTTGAAAAAATTCACATTTTGATCTTTCAAGCTTAAGACCTTCGGTTAACATCCTTTCAAAAACTAAAGTCAAATTATCTAAATGTTCTCTTTCGTTTTCTCCAGTAACTAAAATGTCATCTAAATTTATTGATATTCCCTGTAAGAGCTTTTCAATGGCGTGCTGAAAGATTCCTGAGCAGGCTTAATTCCAAAAGGCATTCTATTCATAAGATACACACCCTTATACGTAGTCCACGCGCATAATATCTTAGACTCGTCGTCCAGTTCCAACTGGTTATATGCTTTGGAAAGATCTAGCTTTGAAAAATGTACACCATTTTGGAGACGTGTGAACACTTCCTCAATTCTAGGTAGAGGATATTTATTATCTGACAGAAATTTGTTTATGGAAACTTTATAATCACCACATATTCGAATGTTTCCATCAGTTTTTAGAACTGGGACGAGAGGTGTGCCCCATTTACTTGTTTCTACGGGACTAATTATTCCAACTGTTTCAAGATTATTTAATTCGCGCTCTACTGCATCTTTAAAAGCGAAAGGGATTGGCCGGGGCTTATGAATAACAGGGTTCACATCAGACGCAATATTTAAATGAACTCTACTGTGCTTAAATTTGCCCAAATTTCCATCGAATAATTCACTGTATTTGTAAATAAGGTTATCAAGTTTGTTACTTCCACTTAGTCTGTACACACGAGACAATTGTATTCCAAACTTTCCTAAAAAGTCCCTACCAAGAATAGGTGGTGCACGGGTATCTACCACTAAAAGATTAATATCATCTTTCTGCCCTTCATAAAACACTTTTGCAGTAAAACTGCCTAACACTTTTATATGATTGCCACTATAACTGGTTAGATTAGAGGTAACTGGTTTCAGCTTGCAATTAGAAAATTTTTCATTAAATAAATAAATTGGCAAAGCAGAAACACTTGCTCCTGAATCTAACTCGAACTTAAGAACATTTCCATTCACCTTTACATCAATCGTATATGGATAATATTCATCTACTCTACTACAATTATCTATATGATACATTTTTAAAACCGAATGATAACTGTTTGTTGAAAAATTTCCGTCTGCACGCTCTTTATTGTCTTTCCTCCTAACATCTGCTTGAATACCGATGCGATGTGCTGATAGTAATTCTTTGCAAGCTGCTGCAATTTGCCCGAACTTGCCACAATTGTTACATTTAGTTTTTTTATACTTACAGGTTTGAAAACGATGACCCCCCTTACCACAGTGATAGCATTTGGACGATTGCGTGTGATCATCTAATTGTTTGCTGTTTTTTTTTTATTTTGCTGACGGCGCTTTTTATATTTTTCCGAAGCATGTGGTTGCCTTGAATTTTTTGACCGATAACGGACTCCCACGTAATTTATTTCCTCGACCTTGGAACGTTGCTCGTACTTTTGTGCAATTTCTAGCGCTTTTGATAAAGTTAGCGATTCTGTCTCCTCACAAAGCCGATCGAAGATTTTACCTTCGAATTCAGTCACAAATTTATCGATCAGAGTTTGGTCAAGACATGAGCCAAAACTACACTTAGTTGCTAATTTCCTCACTCTTGCATGCCACTCAACTGCAGACTCGTCTTTTCCCTTCTTAGCTGCATAGAACACCTTACGTTCTTTAAAGATGACAATGGCTGGCGTGAAATGCGTGGACAGTTTCTCACACAGGGACTTAAAAGATATGTTGCCGGGTGACTCCGGATGGCAAAGATCCCGAAGCAGGGTGTAAGTTTCCGCTCCAACACATTTTAGAAGAATGGATTTCCTTTGATTTTCTTCTGTTATGTTAGCAGCAGTAAAGTAGTGCTGCAGGCGCTCAAAATAAATCTCCCATTCCTGGATGTGGTGATCGAATTCTTCCATATGTAGGTTGACTGTAGCAAAGTTGGACACGTGGCTCGATGTCTTGCCTTTTTCATCTTTGTTATCTCCAAGCATTGCGATTAAAAATGTTGCCCGTATTTGTCCGAAACTATAAGTAAACTCGTCGCCAATTTGCAATATATGCAGACCCGAAAATGAATAGGAATTAGGAGCCGGTCGACAAAGTAAACCACAGCGTTCGATACAACCTATTTATTCAATATATAACAAGCAACTGACTTACTACTAAGGCTTACATACTAAGTACTCTCGGTACTCACGCTCATGAGCTTGCTCTAGTGTTACCGCTTTGAATTATCGAATTTAACAATTTAAATATATTACAAAAACCAAGAGATAGATGCTTGTAGTTCCGGCTAATGCAGCTAGGTCATGCTGAAATCCAGAACCTCCCCCTAATAAAAGAAAACAGATAAACTATGGCATGCTGATAGTTACGGATAATGTCGCTAGGTAACCTTACTCAAGAAATGGCGTGCCCGTAGAGGATCTCTGATGGAAATTTCGTCCCCCCTAGAGCTAACACCCCCACCCCACACCACCAAGAATCTATTGACATGAACAGAAATAACTTGAATTATTAATACGCTAATAGCCATTTAGGCACAACACTTGAAAACAGCAAAATCATAATCAGAAAGCCCCCATTTAGGCACACCAAACATCCAAGAAAAGCGTAGTACCAGAGCATGCTGGTAATACCAGCTAATGCCGATAGGGTGCAGTCAAGAAGAAATGACACTTCCACACAAGCATGCTGGTAATATCCGCTAATGCCGTTAGGATGCAGTCAAGACCAAATGACACATCCACACACACACATTCAAGAAAACCGTAGTACCGGAGCCTGCTGGTATTACCGGCTAATGCCGCTAGGGCGCAGTTAAGACCAAATTACACATCCAAGGCATAAGCCAGTCAAGGTTCAATGGTGTATCCAAGACATAAGCCAGTCAAGGCTCAATGGTGCACCCAAGACATAAACCATCCAAGACATCTGTGGCGAAATCCTGGAAGCTAAATTAGCGGTCCAGAACATACATAGCGTAACTACTGAAAATGTCTTTCATATAGATGGGAACCACTAACCGTCAATAATTTCTACGAACAACGAATTTCAGTTATAGGTAAAACGCCCATTTACACAAAAATCTATATAATGCCAAATTCACAGCTTGATGAAATTAGTACGCAAGAACAGATCCTTCAAGAGGAAGGTATTATTGAACCATTAATAAGTCCTTACAACTCACCACTACTAATTGGACAAAAGAAATGGCGACTGGTTGTAAATTTTACATCTCTCAATAAAAAGGTTGTCAACGATAAATTTCCCTTAAGAAGACTTGATGATGTGTTGGATAAATTAGGTCGAGAAAAATACTTTTCAACTCTTGATACGACTAGCTCATTTCATCAAATTCCATTACATCCAAAATCAAGACTGTTGACAGCATTTTCAAAAAACATAGGACACTATCAATTTTCGAGATTACCTTTTCGTTTAAATATCTCAACTAATAGCTTCAAACGAATGCTATCAATAGCATTAAGTGGCCTAGAAGCCACAGCATTCCTATATGTAGACGACATAATAATATTTGGTTCTAACTTAGACGATCACAACAACAATCTAATAAAAGTATTATAAAGATTGCAGAAATACAACTGAAAGCTAAATGCGAGTAAATGTAACTTTTTAAAACCAGAAGTTACATACCATGGCCAGAAAATCACACCTGAGGGTATACGAACTGACCCAAAGAAATATGAAAGCATTAAAAATTATCCTGAGCCCAAGAACTCGGACGAGGTGCGAAGATTCGTAGCATCCTGCAACTATAATAGATGATTTGTGCAGAATTTTGCAGAGATCGCAAAACCACTAAATGAACTTCTAAAAAAGAACAAAATATTTCATTGGTCTGAGGATTGCAAGAAATCATTTGAACTATTAAAGTATAAATTAATATCCCCACCAGTACTAAGTCATCCTAATTTATGTGAAGTATTCATTTTAACAACTGATGCATCTAGCTATGCATTAGGAGCAGTACTCTCGCAAGGTGAATTTGCACGAGATAAACCGATAACCTATGCAAGCAAGTGACTTAATAAATACCAATTAAACAAACCAATAATAGAAAAAGAACTTTTAGCGATCTACTGTGGAATACAACATTTTCATTCAAGTGCTCGTTGAGGACATGATGTAAAGGCGCCAGTGGCGCCTAAACATGCCATCCTTTGCACCTTGTCAAGGGTTCTTCTGGTGGTTGCCTGCAATGTTTTAGGCCACCACACATTTGCCCCATAAGAAAGTATGGGTCTGACTATGCCCTGGAAGATCCATAGGGTCATTTTGGGGTTCAGACCCCACTTTTTCCCGAAAAGCCTGTGGCAAGAGCTGAATGCCCACATGGCTTTGTTTGTTATCATTTCCAGGTGGGGATTCCAGGTAAGCTTACTGTCTAGGATTATACCTAGATATTTTGCTTCTTTGGAATATTCTATTGCAATTCCATTTAACTTAGGAGGTGGAATCTGAAGGCTCCTTTTCCTAGTAAAAGGAACTAGCACTGTTTTACCTGGGTTTATTGATAGTCCCATGTTCTGGCACCATCTGGTAACGATGTTAAAGGCAGTTTGCATAAGCTCTGGTAAAGCTGATTCAAACTTTCCTTTAACACAGATGACAATATCATCAGCGTATCCTTGGGCCTTAAAGCCGGCCTCTTGGAGTAAGTTTAGTAGCTCATCCACAACTAGTAGCCATAGAAGGGGCGATAACACCCCGCCTAGTGGGCAGCCTCTAGTGGCCATGATTGTTGTGGATTCACCGTTCATGGTAGCTGTTATGCAGCGTTTCTCAAGCATGTTGCAAATCCATCTGACAATGCAGGTTTCTATGCCTCTATCCTCGGATACCCTCTTGATCGAGTCAAAGAGAGTGTTATCGAAAGCGCCTTGTATGTCCATAAAGGAACATATAAGGACTTCCTTTTCCAGTGAGGCTTTCTCGATAGTCTCTACCAGACTGCTGAGAGCGTCCTCGGTGGATTTTCCGGGTTGGTAGGCATATTGATTGGCATTAAGTGGACAGCTTTTGAGGGACGTCGTCCGAATATAGTTGTCTATTATTTTCTCTAGAGTTTTCAGGAGAAATGAAGTCAGACTGATAGGCCTGTATGATTTTGCCTCGCTGGGTGGTTTTTTACCCGATTTCGGTATGAAAACAACCTTGGTTAGTCTCCATGCCTTAGGGATGTATCCCGTGCACAGACTGGCCCTAAATATCTCAGTGATAAGGGGCTTAATATAATCCAGCGATTCTTGCAGTAACGCCGGAAATATGCCATCGCCGCCAGGAGCTTTAAAAGGTTTGAAGGACTTGACAGCCCATCTTACTTTGGCTTCGGTGACAATTTTCTTTGCTAATCGGTAATCCCTGTTTAGCACCACTGGTATCACTGAGGATCTGGCGTCTACGTCGGGCTCCTCGGTCACAAAGTTGCAGAGTGGGAAGTGCGTTTTGAGAAGGATCTCTAGTGTTCCCTTGGTATTGACGGAAAGGCTTCCATCACAGTGTTTGATGGAGCCAATGCCGTTGTTATGATCCTTGGAGAAGGCTTTTTGGAGTCGCGAAGCTTTTGAGGTACTCTCAATTTCTTCGCAGAATTTTTTCCAGCTCCCTCTTTTGGATCTCCTGAGCTCTTTGTTGTATTCCGTTAGAGCTGTTTTATATGCCTCCCATTGTTGAGTGGCCTTAGCTCTGTTGAAATGCTTCCTCAGGCTTTTCCTTAATTTACCGAGCTGACTGTTCCACCAAGGAACGTCCTTTTTCCTTTGGATGGTGGTGATAGGGCAGCTCTCTTCATAAGCTCGAATGAGCGTTGTTTGAAGTTGATCTGCTATAAGATCCACTTCTTCGATAGATTTAATCCTTTTTGGAAGGCCTATTAGTTCCTCTTGGACCAGGGCCTTGTATGCTGCCCAATCTGTCCTTTTTGGGATTCTTATGTGTTCCTTCCTTGTTTGTAGAGCCTCAATATTGAATCTTATGTACCTGTGATCGGATAGTGAGGCTTGGTTTGAGACATGCCAGTTCGTGACCAGTTCAACACCTTGCCTATTGGTGATTGTCAGGTCAAGGACTTCCTGTCTGATTGCATTAACGAAGGTGGGCTCTACCCCTCGGTTGGCTATTTGTAGACCTTTTGAGAGTACATAGTGTAGAACCTCCTCACCTCTCTCGTTGATATTGCTGCTATTCCAAGCTATATGATGAGCATTGGCATCGCAGCCTATAATTAGTTTCAGATTGTTTATACTGCAGTGCTCCACAAGATCTTTAACCTCCTGTGGTGGTGGGAGTTCTTGATCTCCTGGGAAGTAGGCGGACGCTAGAACAATCTGCTCCTTGCCATTTTGGAGATTTTTGAATTCTATTAACACTGCAGTTAGATCCCTTGTAATGAATCTGTGCAAGGGAAAAGCGACAGTATTCCTACCGCACATAATTGCTGTACGGGGTCTGTCGCCATTAAGGCAGTAAAATTTATTGGTTTCCTTCCCACAAGGGAGGCCACAGATTTTGCCGTTATATGCCCAAGGTTCCTGAATTAGGGCAATATCCCATCCAGATTTGAGAAACCGTTCAGAGAGAGCTGCAGAGGCGCATTTTGCTCTGTGAAGGTTAATCTGGACACATTTAATACTTGTAGCCTTAACATTGTCCGAGAGGGTCCAAATTGGGGACTCCTCTCGAGTTGAATGATTTGGCCTACTTGATCTTTGCCGTAAGTGGCAAGTGGTGTTTCCTGTCTCGTCCGTCGAAAGTCCTGTCCTGTCAATGTCCGTACGTAATGATGCTCCGGTCAGAGGCATCATTCCGTTGTCATGTCCTTGGGTCCTTCAACTTGTCCTGGTTGGACGTTGAGGTACCCTTCCCAATGCCACTGGATTCTGGCTTATGGGGCTTTTTAGCTCCCACCCCTACCTCTGCAACTCTTGTTCTAGCCGCCGATTGGGGCTTTAGAACAGTCGCTTTGGCAGGTGGAAGACCATGTTTGCGGCTGGTTTTGCCTTCATTATGAGGGCCTTTTTTAACTGTTGGCTTAGTCCGTCCGACGTCCCCCTTCTTTCGTACGACGGACTTCCCAGCAGCATCAGGAGCTTTGGCTTTAGCAGCAGCCGCGGCTGTCGACGCTTTCGTGGGCGCCTTCTTCGATCGAAGGTGGACGTAGCCAAACAGGTAGTTGATCCTGCCTTGATCTTTTTCGATTCTCTCTGCTGATGAGCTATCAATAGAGAGAACCAGCTGTACCATGGAGTTGGTGGTATTCCTGTGGATTACTTTCCATTGAGAGGTCCTGAGCTCATTCTGAGCTTGAATTCTCCGCAGGATCTTCTCGTTGGAGTCTTCTTCGCTCATTGGGAGATACACTGTGTAAACCTTGTGACGTGGAAGGTTTTCACCCTCCAGCACCATCAGCTTAGCCCCATCCCACGGGTTAAGGCTTGGAGTGATAGCCTTAATCCAGTCGGCAGTGGCCGCATCTCCGCAGTTGAGAGAGAGCCAGCCTGGTTTAAAAGAGCAGCCCAAGAAGTTAGGCTTAACATTCTTATCTGCTTTCTCTTCTATCTCATCAACAACTCTCTTCTGTACGGCCTTGAGTTGGTCCATAGAGAGGAGCGCTGTTGGGTAGCCTTCAGACGCAATAGCAACTTTGACACTGGTCAGTACCTGACTGAAGAGAGGGGCCTTTTTTGGCCTTCCTTCTACAGTTGGTCGATCAGGTGTCGTCTTTTGCTTAGAGACCGGGGCAAGTTGGTTCTCGACATGTTGGGCGTCGATGCGCTCCTGTTTGTCTTGATCCTTCTTTTCCCGGTGTTGGTCATCCGTGCATCCACGCTTACTGCTTAAGCCTTCTGGAGATGATCCGTCAGATCGGGATCTTTTTCCTAGCTTTTTCAGCTCAGCCATTGGTTTCTGGGCAGCCATTTCCATGGCTACCTCTCTGTTGAAACCTGATTCCAGGAGGTATTTTAAGCGCTTACGCATGGAGCCGCTTAGGCGAGCATTCGACCTGCTTGGTCCCGCGAGCGATAACCTCTCCGTTCCTGAAACGATTTTATTGAGGACATTGTCCTTGTGAGCACTGCCCTCAATTGGAATATTGTCCTGTGGGTCTGATATAGTCCCGACGGACGATGCGCTTAGAGGGGCATCACCCTCATAGGTTTTTTCGTTAAGGAAATCCATACACTATAGGTTTGGATGGCGGGAATAAACGGTCGACCATAGCAGAGCCCCCATACTATGGCAAGGGACTTACTTGAAACCGGAGGTGCCCAGTTATCCGGAGTTCGCATACTAGCGACTAAGCTCCCCCTTAGCCACGCAGCCCTCGGCGTATGCTGTTCCACCTTGGCTTGGGTTTGGATCGGGTTTTAGCCCCCTAATCAGTGTCAAGCCCACCGAACAGCGGTTACCACCTCGCACTACGTGGAAGTACGCGATCCAACGCCAACATCTTCACTTCACCCACCACTGGGCTGACAGTATAGCGGGATTCATTACTCACAGAGAAGATAGCTCTGCTTGATGTCAGCAATAGCGAGGCATTTTAGATCATACTTATTTGGTAGAAAATTCATAGTATATATGGACCACGACCACTAGTAAGCCTATTCACGCACGAAAACCCATCATCAAAATTGACGAGAATAATAGTGGATCGCATGGATTATGATTTCGAAATTATCTTTGAATTAGGTAAAATGGAAACCAATGCAGACGCGTTATCAAAAATTAAACTAGAATCCAAGGACTTGATACCAATGATGCCGAAAAATATTGTCAATGTAATTACAAGAAACATACAGAAAAAGCAAAATATCCAGGATTATAATAAGAAGGAGTAGTGAGAACTGTGCAAGTACCTATAATTCGAACAAGAAGACTGATCACCTTTACATTTGGAATAGTACATCAATATCTGACATAAGCTATTTAAAAAAACTCGAGTTAACATTTAAAGATAAGAAACGCGCTCAACTTAAGACACACAATGATAACAAAAAACTGCATGAATATAAAAAGATGGAAATAAAAATCTCTAAAGATAAAATAATTTCAGAATGTAATGATAAATCTTTACCAGAGTTAAAATTGGTTCTGAGGAAATATAAGCAATGCGATTATAAATAAATTAGCGCTAGCAAATAATCATGAATTATTTGATATTATCGACGTCGAAAAATTAAGAAATATTTTGAAGGAATTCCATAAAGAAATAAAACATTGTATTGATATAATTTTATATACACCTAATGAAAAAATAATAGAAAAAAATGAAATGCGCAGATAGATAGAAGAATACCATAACTCACTAATTGTTGGACACTGCGGCGTAAGAAGATGCATTGCTAGATTAAAACAAAAATAAACTTGGAAAAATATGAATAAAATTGTAAGAGAACACGTAGATAATTGTAAGGAATGCGCAAGAACAAAAATCACAAAACACACCAAAAAGAGATACCTAATAACAGACACACCAAGCTCATCTTTCGAAACAATTTCAATGGACACGGTAGGACCACTTCGACCATCTAGGAAATTCAGATATATTCTAACTCTGCAATGTGAGCTAACTAAGTTCGTAGCAGCATTCCCAATAGAAACTAAACATGCAAGGACAGTGGCGAAAATAGTAGTAGAAAAATTCATATTGAAATTTGGATGTTTTAAAAAACTCAAAACAGATATGGGTACAGAATCTTGTAATCAGCTAATGAGCAACCTATGTGATCCTTTAAAAATACGAAAAGCAACGTCAGCCCCATTTCATCATGAGACGCTAGGTTCAATCGAAATAAACCATACAGTTTTAAATTACTATATAATGACGATTTCCGAGCAAGAAAATTGGAGTGACATATTACCCTATTATACGTACAGCTATAATACCACGCCACATTCTACTACAAACTATATACCTTTTGAGCTTGTTTTTGGAAAGTTAAATTCATTCCCATGTGAGATTTTAAATAATAATACGAAAATATATAATATTGACGATTATATCAATGATTTAAAAATAAAATTGCAATTTGCACACAACAACGTAGAAGAATGTTTTCTAAACGAAAAAGTGTAACTGAAGCTCTAATTTTAAAATAGATGATTATGTATGTATATACAAAAGTAAGTAATAAAGTAAAATTATAACAACCATATAAATGATAAATGATAATGTAAATAGCTATGTAAATATAAATGGAAAAGAAACTAAAGTACACAATAATGATTTAAAATTATGTAAAAATAAAATTTAGACAGCTGTAGAGATATGGATATTTACATAGCAAAAATTTAAAAGTAGTCAATACATATGGAAATATGTAATAAAGTATCATAAGGAAAGAAAAGTGATCGAATTTGCAAAAACAAATAATGTAATTTTACTTTCTTTAGAGCAATTAAAATTAAATCAATCTTATAACGATGGGGATGTAATGGAATTTTTGTGACCGTGTTAAACTGAAAATTAATATAATATAAACAGAATTTTTCCAGTGGTGTTAAACCGAAGCCGAGCAACTCGAGGGTTAGGTGTAATGTAAGGAAAAATTAAGTTTCAGTAAAGTACTCCCCAAATAAAGAATGCTGCCTTCTATTTTACTACGTCAGTAACCAGCACTTAAGCCCTCACCAGTTATAAGCTTAAATCAGCATTATATTTCTAGCTCTTGAGCACAACCATTGGTCCCCTTCGCTACGCCGAATTCAAAGTACTCGAGCTAAAGAAAAGACAGTTTTTCACTATGAATTAACGATTTCATGTAACACCAAAACGAACGGATACTTTATAAATTTTTGATCCGCAAAAATTAATTTAGATTGAAAGTTTGACAGCTAACTCCCCTCACCTACCATTTTAAAATTTTACACAGAAGAGCAGTAACTTTACGGTAGAATGCTGATGACAAGGAAAAGTCAGGAAATTCAAGTAGTGAAATATTTTCTTCATTTATCCTTTTAATGAGTTTAATCCCCACGGTACAAATGAAAATGGTGTTTGGTCCTTTCGAAAAAAATTTTGCTTGTAGGTAGGAAAGAAAACAAAAAAGCAAAATTTATTTGTAGTACAAATTCCTACGTATAACCTGAATGTATGTAATTTGATTAATAATAAAAGTATATTTGAAAAGGGTAAGTAGGCTTGAAATTTCAGCAAAAAGAAAAATACAGGACAAATTTGGGAGCTGTTTTGTGGAGAGATTTGTTTTCGTTCAGAAAATTTTATAACCGAATAACCTATTTGCTTTTTGTGGTAATTTGAATTAAGATTAACTAGACTAGAGAGAGGAGAAATATTGAATGGTGATAAGCGACTATCGTCTTTTAATGATAATTATCACTTTTATATTATTTTCATCATCAACTCAACTTCATTTAATTCCAATTTGTTATTCAGTAGATAATTTTTTGTTTTACTAAAGTGGATGAAAATGTTTAGAAAGTATCAGTCTACCGGATTTTTTATAAAATAATTAACTTAAATTTGTTCACATTTCAGCAGCTCAAACTGAATACAAAATGGTTTCTTTAAATATATTTTTTCAAACATTAAATTTAAACCATATAGAAGTACGGCCAACCCTTATATGTTAAAATTCGGTGTAGCACTACAGTTTCTTCAGGTACCTACAATCCTACGAATGTGTAACTCTCACCTATTATAAAGTGTTTTTGCACATATACTTCTACGGTTAGGAATAATATTTGCTAGTTTTTATCTGAATCATACTTGCTTCATCTTTGTATTCGTTTTCTTAAAACTATAAGGGACGACAAACACTATCCGACTTCATATCTTCGAGGAGCGCCATATGTATGACTCCACGGAAAGTATCCTTTATGTGTAGTCTTATGTCTAATATGGTATATCCCGATGATCAAGTGGTTATTTTGAATGACTCAGTTGAAAATCTTTATAATAAAGCAAGTACAGAGAATAGAATTGGTCTCAAACCAAGTTTCATGATACCATAGATGAATACCCGTACGTAATTTGGTATGGTTGTCGTGTCCCTTGACAATCAAAAAACATAAAAAATTAATTAGCCACGATCACTAAGACTATTCAATAAAAACAACGATCGAACTTCTTTAACACATTTATAATTCTTTCTTTACCGCTCTTAACACGAATTACTTCAAACAATTATTGCGACTTTCGAACTGACCTACCTTAATACTTGGTAATCTGAATCGAACCGAAACTTGCGAGCGCGATGACTGATAAATAAACGGCACTAACCAGACCAGTTATTAGTCTTTTTATGTCGGATATTCGGACGTAAAGTTTCCTTGCTCACAGGGCGGATGTAAACAAACGACAACAACCTAGACGTTTGTTCCAGCGGTTGTAGAACTTGAGTCGCTTAATTGTAAACAATCGCCCTACATAATAATCACCGCGAGATTAGTTATTGTCGTAATCGTCGATTGCTCCACTAAGCGATCATCGCAGCCAGCTGTTGGGCTAATCAGCAAAATAACTTGGCTGCTGGAAGATTCTTCCGCATACCGGGCCATAACATGGTCACACCTTTGTGCAAGTTTGATTTTTGAAGTGGGTATTTGCATGTATTTCTAAACATTTTCATTGAACAGTACAAATGATAATAAACAATTTCATAGGGTTCCAAACTTCGAAGAAAATTTTCAGTACAATAAAAACGTATAGGACAGATTATTTTTGCAGTAGGTTTACGTAAACGTACCAAGTTTTCATATGGCAATACCAAGAACAGGTAGCATACCGTCATTCGGGGTGAACTCGGGACGATTTTTGCTCTTTTTTGTTAATAAAAATTACAGTTTTTAGAGGAAAATTTGCAAAAAAATTGTTTAGAAACTTGCATGTCTCTATTGTCAAATTCCAAAGTAGAAACAAATAAATTTTCATTCCTCCCACCACTTTTTTTTGTTAAAGAGCGGACGACCACATAGTAACCGTTGAAAATTGTCTTAGACCCTAGTACAGGGAAAATCCGGACAAAAAAATTTAAAATATATATTTGTTTACTAAACTTTACTAAAGATAAACCACATGAACAAGAATAACTCATTTCGTTTTTTCCACTTTTAGTATTTCCTTGTTACAACAGGTTCTTTACGAGTTATCAAATCCAAAGAAAAAAATAATATTTATAAAAACCTTACTCACATGCTCTACGTAGAATTTATTCAGAGATAAAGTACACCCAACTGCATTCAAACTTTTACTGACGAGATATATGCCGGTCGTTTTAGTTTCAAGCGTCGCGGCTTATGTCGTTTAAATAAAACGTTGGCCAGTACCCTTCTGTATGAGTTTACCTCCACAGTCCGACTTCACCCCGAGTGAACGTACCTAGTCTATATGTAATTTCGTATGGTCATGCAAGTGTGCGAGCTTGATTTTTGAATGGTTATGGTTATTGTGGCCCAATTTCTTAGGATTCTATATTATGAAGCATTTGCAGTACAATGAAACTTGTTTAGCACTGATCGTTTTTTGGAAAACGTACAAAATTTAAGTTTTTATACGGCAACGCTAGGAACCGGTTTTCGATTTATCCCATTTTTCTGGAATGTTTTTTACTATTTTTATGAGAACACCACATATCAAGTTTCAGCTTTCTACATCGACGCATTCCGTGGCAGTGTATAAATATATAGTGCAAAACGAAACTTTTGTATGGCAACCCAATGAAGGAGTTTCCCGATTGGTCCTGTTTTCGAACTTACATTTATCCTTTTTTCAAAAAGCACATGAGCAAATTTTCAGTTTTCTAAGTGAACGCGTTGTCGAATTATCTTGCAGGCAGACTGGCAGATACGGACAGATAGACAGTCATGCAAAAATCAAAATAACTTTTACATATATGCATGGGTGTTCGGCCTATTTTGCTCTGCGACCATTCTTTCTGTTCGTTATAAACGGAATGCAAACTTACTATACCCCATGATTTCATCTAGAGATCATCGGATAGACAGACAGACGTACAGATGGGCATGCAAAGATCAAAATAAGTTGTGTATGTGGGAATAAGATGATAGATGCTCCACAGGTAGTGAACAGCTATTTGACAGCAATATTGGTATCAGTCATAATCGATTGCCACTGAAAATCCTTCAGGCTTTAAATTTCGTTGAGTAAATACTGTGGAGGTACTCAGTGCTATATTTTAGATATTAAATCTAAAGCTTAATACCTGGAAGTATTTCCATGTAAAAAAGTTTTACATGAAAAAACTGGAAACATTTTATGCACATCAAAACCCATATAACGGTTAAACATAGAAAATTGTATGTGCACATGAAAAATGTAAAATTTTGCTGAAGCTCTCAATTCACTCACTCTAAATCAAGAACCCCATGTAAATCCAGCCGCGTTTATTATCCTAAAACTATTTCTAAAATTTTACGTTTTCGTCGCGAACGTCACCCTTACGCATAAATTTATATAGTCAAGGGTTAGTTAGTGCATAAATGTTATTTAAAAAGTTACGAAATTATTATGTTCTGGCAAAATTAAAATAAATCGATCGCAAGACTACATACCCACCTGTATATACTTCAGAATTTGGCAGTGAAAGCTCTATCCCGGGGGTGGAAATCAATTGTGAAACCCTACGCTGCGTTCAGTGTACCACAGCATGGTACGTCCACAAACTTTGAGTCGTAACCCTCGGAATATACATGCCATGATATTGACGATGACAACCACACATCAAAAGTCCTTATCGGGCCGGCTACAGCCATGACACTGACACATTAAAAAGCCTTTTAGGACCGGCTACAGCCATGCAGTATTTGTTTTGTACTCTCATCATGAAAGAAGGAATAAAATTTCATGTTAAACATTTTAAAACTATCGATTCGACAGAGAAATGAAGTCAAAGCAATTTGCAGGCAAATATGTTTTCTTTCTAATGGTTGTATTTTTTTTTTAATATTCCGAAAATATTTTAATGCAAAGTGAATTACTTTTCTGTTTGGATTTTTTCTATTTTGCCAAGGGAAGCAGTGCTGCCTTAGCTTCCGACGAGGAATCGCCCCTGATAGATATGTTGATGAGATTTAGGGCTACAAAAAATATTTAAAAAGTTCTAGTGATCCCCGGTAGAAAATATACTTCATTCCCCGAAGTGTAGTGCTCCCTTATTGTATTATTTTGGCTGTAGGGTTAAATGGAAAATTCATATCTCCAAAACGAGGCCGATCGCCTACGCTAAGTTTTCACATGTATATATAAGGCTTATAGCTTATTAAAATACCAACAAAACAGTGCTGGAGGTTCTCAGTAGTAAATTATTGGCATAAAAGTTTTTAGCTTTCAGCTCGGTGTTGCTGTTTATTTTTTTTTTATTAAGTATTTGGTTTAATTGGATATATTGATTTCTAATTCCGGTTGATCCATTCTCGGGAAAACGGCATAGTATCAACCCCTTAACGAGAGATTGGTAAATATTGATTAGTCCCAAGAAAAGAGAACACACGAAAGAGCAGCATGTTCCTACAAAAAAAAAATCATAACTTTTGTCAGTCATTCTGTAAATTGAGTTAATTTATGCCTCTTGGCTTCTTGGCTTCTTGGCCTTAATTTTCCAGCATAAATTACTAAGTGGTAGGCCCCATCCATACCGCATAGTAAAGTCGTCGTTATTGTAAGCAGGTTTAGAAAAATTTGATGAAAGATTGATTTTAAATAAAAAAAAAAAAAAAACATAATAAAAGCACAAAACTGCTCTCATTAATATGTGGAAAATAGTTATCGCAACTTTCCATGAATGCCGCGTGCATATGTAGGTACTATTTTGCCACACAAAATTTATTTTTATAAAATCTCTGACAGCTATCGCTATTTCATTAAATTAAAATTTATTTCAATATCGTATAGTTCCAAAATAAAGAATCCTTCTCAACAACTGTTGCCTCGCATCTATGTTATGAAAGCGAGATCGTTAAATCGAGGAAGTTTTTCTTCAAATTTGCTTTAGATAATAGTTTGTTGGGTGGTAAAATTTCGTAACGATCTTCGTAGGTTTTTATATTCCGAAACAGTTATTTCTAAGCCATTATTCCATACGGAAACGATCAAAAAGTGTTTGTTTTCGATCCGACCATCTCCGATTTGGATGAAACTTAAGAAGTTTGTAGGGAATACCAAAATAGGTCGTCCATATTTTTTTTTGTTTTTCTCTACCACTCGGACCACCCCGCTAGGAAGGATAGAAATTTCGTAATTTTACATTGAAGCACCATTTTCGAAAAATCTTATCTCGAAAACAGAGCAACTGATTTTTCTGATTCGAATGCCATTTAAAGACTGATGCTTTATGTTTTAATAAAAAAATTTAGCAACACTGAAAGAAAAATCTTTTTGTTAATGATAGTATTTTTTTCAAGAAAATTGTATTATTCACTATAGAGGAGTTCTAGCACTTTTTTTTTGTACTCTTATTTTGATGCCAGAGGCCTTGTAGCACATCTATACGTTTGACTATAGTATGTATTCATAATAAATTAGCATAGATAGTGTACTGTAAACTACACACTAAAATTTCATCGCATGTATAGGCACCTTGTAAAAATAAAAGGTATGGAAAATAAACTAAGTTGCCATAAATCTAAGAACAGAAAATTTTTTAGAAAATAAAGGATGTCAACGAAAAATTGAGATACTCAAAATCTTGTTGCACATTAGTCAGAATTATATAGAAATAAAAATAAAATAAATAAATCAGTTAAAAAGAATATAAGTGGAATAAAAATAAAAATATTATTATTCAACTATAAAAGAGCCATTAAGAAAAGATTACATAATATATATATAAAAATAAAAATAAATCTTTTTATCTTTTTACTAATACACGTATATATTTTTCTTTATGTTTTGGACGAACTTCAAAATAAACATTTGAATAAATCGATGTGACGAGTTGCGATTATCATAAACAACCCCCTCACTATCGATATTGGTGACCCCGAAGAAGACGAACTAAAGAACAAAAAAACAAAACAAAACAAGCAACAAATAACAATCTTTAGTTCCCCCACCAGTGGTCAGGAACTAAAAGATTACTTTAAGAGGAAAGAGCACAACAAAAAGCATAAACGAAAATAAAAAAAAGAAAAACAAGAACGAACACAAGAAAAGAAAAGAAACTAAAATAGAAAAAAAGAAATACAAGAAATAACACAAGAAAAGAAAGTAAAATAGAAAAAAAGAAATACAAGAGAGAATACAATTGAAAATCGAATAAAGAACAAAGCTAGAAAAGAGCAGTAAGAAAATTGTGTCAAGCAACAGGTTCATTTTAGAAATAAAAAAAAATTGTTTTAATATATTTTCCTAAGGTTAAATTTATATATATCAATGTTTGTATACATTCAACATAGATATATAGATTTTTATATAACATTTACCCCTTTTTCCACGATAAATATTTTAAAATTTACTTACCTTTTTATACCCTAGAGAAATCTAAAGGGTATACTAAGTTCGTCATTCCGTTTCTAACAGCTCGAAATAATGATCGTAGAGCAAAATGGATTGGACACCCACGCATAATATTAAAATTTATTTTGATTTTTGCATGCCCGTCTTTCCGTCCATCCGTCCGTCCGACGCGTGTACTTAGAGAACTGAAATTTTGTACACGGACTTTAAAAAAAAAAAGTAAAATTAAGTTCGAAAATGAGACAAATCGGGGAACTCCTTCGTGGGGTTGCCTTTCAAAACTTCGTTTTCAAATATATATTTGAACACTGCCAGAGAACGTGTCGACGTACAGAGCTGAAATTTGGTACGTAATGTTTTCATTGTACTAGCAAATAACGTTTCATATATGAACTAAATCGGCCAAATCCTTCTTGGTGTGGCCATATTAAAATTTAGGTTTTTTACAAATACTGCGAAAACTATCAGTCCAAGACATTTTTATTGTACTAAAAACTTCTTCAGAATACGAAATCCTATAAAATTGGTGATAATCATTTTTTCTGTCCGACGAACCGTTCTAGAAATATATTCGAAAGACAACTTCAAAAATCAAACTTTCACAGAGGGTGACAATGCGAAATTTCATAAGGGCATTCATCTAGGGTATTATAAGAATTGGTCTTAGACAAATTCTAGCTTTTTTTCTTGTTTTTGTTCAGCTTTTATTTTTGGTGACCCCGCGTTGTAAAGTACCGCGAAGTATGTAAAGTAATACGAGTGTTAAGTTTGATCTTCGGAAGTGGTTTCTTGGCGATAATCTTAGAAACCTGAATGCAGGAAATGTAGCAAATTTGAGTGAAAGAGATAGGGCTGGTCTGTGTGTGGTTGCAGTTAAATTGCCTCTATTTTGGGCACCATACCCAAAAGAAGAGTTTCTTCAGGCAGAGTCCCAATTTAACTCAAAAGCAATCACACAGGATCAAACGAAGTACGAGTATATAGTACAAGCGTTACCAGTAGACATAATAACGAAAGTGTTGGATCTTCTCCAAATAGCTCCACAAACGAATAAATATAGCACGCTTAAGAATGCTCTTACTCAAAGATTTACAGAGACCGAAGAAACGAAATTAGAACTCCTTCTTTCGGATACCGAAATTGGAGCAGAAAGCCATCGGATAACTTTAAAACCATGAAGATTTCACCAGGTTAAAATTCGGAAATTACGGAAAATCTTCCCAAAAACCTGTGGATTTGAAAGTTACCAACTAATATTAACATATCTCTGACAACAGCGGTTAACAGAGATGTGAATGAACTTTTGCAATTAGCAGATTAAGTACATGAAATTTCGAAATCGCAATGTATCTCAACAATCAGCTCACATATAACTTAAAGAGTGATTTAAATTTATTAAACAAAATTTTATAATTTGGAAAATAAAATAGACTCGCTAGAACAACTTGTTAAAAATATCACGATTCAAAATAAACAAAATCTTTCGAATTTCAGATATCGTTCTAGGAGTCGTTCTCCAGGTGGAACAAGGTTTCCTACGATCCGTTGGTACCACAAAAAATTTGGAGAAAAGGCAACAAAACGCATATTACCATGTTCTTTCAAAACTGTCCAAAATTCAAAAAACTAAATAACCCCTCAACTAGTTCAACGACAGACCTCTCAATAATACCTGCCACATTCTGCAGCGGATAAAAAAGAGATTACACGTCGACTCTAGTCGCAGCACACGGCTCTACAATCCACACTTTTGGAACAAAACTGCTTAAAACCAATTTTGGTTTAAGAAGAGATTTTACGTTTCCTTTCTTCATTGCTGATGTCAACCGACCTATAGTAGGGGCCGATTTTCTAACAAAATTCAACCTTTTAGTTGATCTAATAGTAAACGTATAATCGATGGCAATACGTCTTTGTCGATAAGTGGATTAACCATTAAGGCAAATACACCTTCCCCTAAACGTTTCATAATTGAAAATGGTTACGAAAGTATTGTATGACAATTTCCGTCACTGACAGAATCTTTTCATTATGGAATACCGGTAAAACATAAAGTGGTACATCACATTACGACAAGAGGACAGTTACAATTTACTAGACCCCGAAGGCTAGACACTCAAAAACTGAAAATTGCGAAAATATAATTCGATCATATGCTTCAATTTGGTCTCTGCCAACCATCAGCATCATCAAGGCCTCGGCACTACATTTGGTCCAAAAGAAAACTAGCTCTGATTAGCGTCCATGTGGAGATTACAGACAGTTAAACTCTATTACACTCCCGGACAGATATACAATCCAACATATTCAAAATTTCTAAAACTGGTTTATTAAGAGCTTATCACCATATACCGGTAGCTTCAGAAGATATCCACAAAATACCAATTACAACACCTTTCGGCCTTTTTGAATTTACTGGAATGCCCTTCGGTCTAAGAAATGCCGCGCAAATCTTTCAAAGTTTCATGAACGAAATTACCAGAGATTTGGATTACATTTTTACTTATATTGACGATATTTTGATACCAAGCCAAAATGAGGAAGAGCACAAATCGCATTTGAAAATTCTCTTCGAACGTTTAATTATTGTATTGTATTATTGTATTAACATAAACACAGAGAAATGTATATTTGGTGCTACTTCTTTAAATTTCTTAAGTCATCACATTAGTAAAGACGGAATTCTTCCTTCTATTGAAAAAACCTAAAAATTCTAAAAATTATTCTTGGCCAGACTTATGTGAATAAAATTTCAAACAAATAAAAGAAGCTCTGGCTTCAGCAACAATTTTGGTGCATCCCATTGAAAACACAACTTACAACTTAACTGTTGACGCTTCTGCTATCTTGCTTTCCACGCAAAAAATTTACAAATTCGGAAACAAAATAGCGTTCGATAGGGAACTTCTGGCAGTATATCTAGCGATAAAAAATTTTCGCCATGTACTCGAAGGTAGAAAATTCATAGTATTCACATATCATAAACCATACCATTAACAAACGCTACTTGAACCAAAACGGTAAGGATCCCTAGGCAAACGAGACATTTAGATTTCATTACGCAGTTTACACCAAACATACAAAACATTAAAGGTAAATCAAATGTGGTAGCTGATGCTCTTTCAAGCATTTCTGAAAATAACGACGAATGCAGTACAATCGTGAGCAATACGGAAATTAACTTACATTTTATTAGTAAAGCACAAATATTTGACGAAGAGTTAAAACATCTCATCGAGCAACAACTCCAAAAGGTAAACTCTAAATACAAACTTCAGGAAATAGATATTTCTTACACCAATAGTAAACTATGGTGCGAAATTTCGACAGGTAAAGCCCATCCTTAAGTACCAAAGGAATTTCGAAGAACGGTTTTTGACGTATTGCATGGATTATCATATCCAGGCATACGTGCAACGCGAAAAACAATTGGCAGTAAATATTTTTGGCCAGGTATGAACAAAAATATCAATCATTGGGATACGACATGTTTACCATGTCAACAATCAAAAGTTCAAAGACATACGAAATCAGAATTTGGAATTTTCAAAATTCCCAATGCTCGATTTGAACATATCCATTTAGACATTGTTGGACCTCTGCCACAATCAAAAGAGTATACTCATATTTTAACAATAATTGACAGATATACTCGTTGGCCAGAAGGATATCCTATTAAAAATACCTCAGCAAAGACGATAAGTAGGATATTTTATGAACAATTCTCATGTCGGTTTGGCGTACTTTTAAGGATAACGACAGACCAGGGAGCTCAATTTGAATCAAAATTGTTTCAAGAGTTATCTACATCTCTCGGTTGTCACAAAATCCATACAACTCCTTATCATCCTCAAGCTAATGGAATGATTGAAAGATTCCATCGTCAACTTAAATCCGCTATTAGAGTAACGAAGGATACACCCAATTGGTCTTCCCATCTTCCTTCAATCCTTTTAGGTATTCGTACTACGGTAAAAGAGGATCTGCAATGCTCTCCGGCCGAGTTAGTGTATTGTCAAACTTTAAGAGTACTAGGAGAATTCTTTGTTAGAGATTATCAAATTTCGCCAAATACAACAGACATGATCCAAAATTTACGACAACATTTTGAAACTATTTTACAAACAGATTCCAGAAAAACTTGTACCAAGTGCTATTTTCCAAAATCTTTGTACAATTGTGAACACGATTTCATTCGCAGCGACAAAGTAAAACCGAGCCTTCAGCCACCGTATGATGGACCTTATAAGGTGACTGAAAGAGCAGAGAAAATCTTTACAATAAATATAAACGGAAAATCATTAGAAGTCTCTTTAGACCATCTAAAACCTGCATTCATTGAAAAATTTGAGGAATTCCCTGAGATAGACACCAGAAGACCGATAAAGAAAGTCGCTTTTAACTTATCACTTACAATTACATTCGTTTTTATTGTAATTTAACTTAATTCCTATTCTCGTTATTAACTGATGGGGGAGTAAATGTATCACATCTATACGTTTGACTACATAATAAATTAGCATAGATAGTGTACTGTAAACTACACGCTAAAATTACATCGCATGTACAGACATCTTGTAAAAATAAAATGTATAGAATATAAACTAAGTTCCTATAAATCTAAGTACAGAGAATTTTTTAGAAAATAAAGGATGTCAACGAAAAATTCAGACACTCAAAGATCTTGTTGCACAATAGTCGGAATTATATAGAAATAAAAATAAAATAAATAAATCAGTTAAAAAGAATACAAATGGAATAAAAATAAAAATATAATTATTCAACTCTAAAAGCGCCATAAAGGAAAGATTACAAACTAAACTATAATGCTGCCACCTGAACGTGATGCTTTTAGCGTTTAATAATTATTGTGGCTGGGCTCACATTGTTGCATATGTACTTCGATTGTGTCTTTACATATTTGATTCTTTTTAATTTATTTTAATTCATTGTAGTTCACTTTAATTTATTTTAATTCATTTTAATTCATTTTAATTATTTTAATTATAATTACGTTGTGTATGCTTAATACGTCACAAAGAAGCGTTAAATATGTCCAAAAAAATTCGATTGTGTTTAGCTGAGATGTGAATTTTTAAATTCACCGTATATTAATATTTGTGTTTCGGAAATTTTGTTGGCTCATCTGTGTAGTTTATCTATATGTCTTCTTTACTAGATGTAAGTTACTTATGCCTTCCTACCTCTTACAGTAACTATATTTTTGTGCATTGTTTTAACAGATGTCATTTTGGGTTTGAATGAGTTTTATATTTATGGATCAGAAGAAAATATATTTCCTTAAATTTCTCCCTTGAAGGTTAATGTAATAATAAATTGTACTTTGTAATTTAATTGGTACATCAAGTTTTAATTCCTGCAGATTTAAACATACCTGGCCTATGGGTCTAATATCTGGGATTTTGAGTATGTGGCAGTGTAAGATAGTAAGTAAGATAAATTCAAAGTGTGATATAAATAAGTAAAGCGATCGAAATACGATCGAAATTGCTACGAGTACAATTTACTGTGTTGTTTATCTCATTTTCTAAAAAAACAGTAACTAAAAATCTGTGCATGTAGTGCTTGTGCGGATTATTAACACCAATTTAGGTAGTCATGTGAGGACTGCACGTTTGCAGTAAATTTGAAAATTAAATTTGATGAAAGCAATTTCACTAAAAATTCCTTGTGTCATATGTAAAAATTATTGAATTAAACGAAACGTTTCTCTTATGTTCCATGTACGCATCACATTACTCGGACTTTTTCTTTTTCAATCTGAATAAATCTGATAAAAGTCCGATAAAAATGTGCTTCAACTCCAAATAATTAAAGTTCCAGTTCAATGGCATAATATCTATATCTAAGCTACCTTGTTGCTTCAATATAAATCACGCAAAATTGATTTACATTTGATTTCAGCTTCCCGTTTAATTCGACCGAATCACCAATATACGAGTTTTGCTATATTATGCTCAGCTGCTCCGGATTAATAACCATGATGGGAATCAGCGGAATAGACAGCCTTTGGCTTCTGTATTTCAACTCAATTCGATATAATCGCGCACGAGCTGCAATCATTGCTAATGGTGGTGAGTCCATGTTTGAAATGATTTTCATTTAATGGATTTCTCAATTTTAAATAGAGGGAAAACCCCATTGGAAACGGATAATGCGGCAGGACTGGAGGTGGACATAGAGCAAGAGATGAAAGCAATAATTGAAATACACGCTGAAATCAAGCAACTGGCAAAGGAAATGATGAAGGCATTTATGCCAGCGATTTTGATGCATTTTTTATCAGCTTGCAGTATCATGTGCTGGAACACGATAAATTTGATTATAGTAATTTTATGAATTAATATTAAAATTAAATAAAAAAAAATACTCATGAACTTGTTCACTTGTTTTAATTTCGTTTTTTTCCATTTACAATTACGCTGAAGAATTTAGGAAGTGTGTGTGTATGTATTTTATAATATCTGAGCTGTGATAGAAATTTTGTCGAACTACATACGTAAGTAAAACGTAAAACGATAGTTAAAAATAAAAATAAGTAATTAAGTTAGTGAGTGAAGGATATTTGCTATGCCTTTTATTATATGTATACTACTATTAGACTGGTTAAATGCTGGAATTCTTTGAAATTTTTAGTTAGAAGCTTGGACCTCTATAATGCGGGTGCTCCCGTCTGGCGTGGACCGCGGGGGCCTTATCTACGTCACTGTATGTAGTCGTTTCATATTGCCCATTTTTCTTGTGTTAAGTTTTGTTTGAATGGAGAAAGATAGTGCGATTGCACTGTATTATTCAGGATCGGTTTGAGTACATAGATTTTGTTGAATCTGTTTTTCGTAAAGCTGTTTACCCTTTCATCCCCTATCACTGTGTTCTCTGTCATGAACCTAAGCATTAGCTCTTTGAGATTCTTGTTCTCTTTAATAAAGATTTTGAGCCTTGGACACCTTAACTGATAACTCAATTAATAATAGAAAACTAAATTTGCTTGCAAGATATGAATTCTAATCTGTATTGCTCGTAAGGCTATCCGGAATTTGATCTTTTTCTACTTCTATTACAACGTTGTGATTTTTGTCAGGTATATATTTGCACGTTCTTTTTACACACACAAGATGGGCGACTATGGTTCTCATTATTGTTATACTTAATATTATTATGGACTTTGTATTTTTTTTGGTTCTTGAATGTTATTCATGCAATTTGCACTTTTTATTTCTTTGTTTTTTCATTTTACTCAGCCCGGGATATAATTTTTTAAATTCAGCGAGCGGGAATTTTCTTAACTAACTAGATTGCTTTCGTAAATAAAGGGTTTTCCAATAAGAGGTGTTATTTTAATTAGCCCGCTATTTCGGTAGATGTCACTTTTGGAGCTGTCATTTTTTGACAAGTAGAAACTACGCCATTAATAAAAATGGAACGATATACGATTCAACAACCCATTGAAATTATTAAAATTCATTATAAAAATGGTGAAAATGTCGCAGAGACGGTCGTAAAACTCGAACATATTTGGGTCGTCGTGAAGCACCTTGTGGGACCGCAATACAGAAATTGGTAGAAAAATTCGAGCTGTCGGGACAAGTTAGTGATGTGAAGAATAAAACCCATGCACGTCGCTCAATAACAGCCGAGAATATTGCTGCTGTAGCCGAAAGTGTTGAAGAAAACCCAGGTTTGTCCATTCCTCGTCGTTCTTTGGAATTAGGCATTCCACAAACGTCATTACACCGTATTTTGCATAAGGATTTGGGTCTTAAGGCTTATAAAGTTCAGTTAACACAAGAACTCAAGCCGGCCGATCATCAACAACGTCGAGTATTTGCTGATTGGGTCTTTGAAATGCATGAAAATGATCCGGAATTCCATCGAAAACTCATCTTGAGTGATGGGGCCCATTTCCACCTCGATGGCTTCGTCAACAAGCAAAATTGTCGCATCTGGGGCTCGGAAAACCCAAGAGTTATTGTTGAAAAGCCGCTCTATTATCAACGTGTGACTGTTTGGTGCGGATTATGGTCCCGCGGGGTCATTGGACCTTACTTTTTCGAAAATGAGGCTGGAGCAACAGTTACGGTGAATGGATTGCGCTATCGACAGATGATTAATGATTTTTTATGGCCGGAATTGGATGGAATTGATCTGGACAACGTTTACTTTCAACAAGACGGCGCTACGTGCCATACAAGCAACGAGACCATTGATCTTTTACGGGAAAAGTTTCCGGACCGTGTTATCTCTCGAACAGGTGATCACAATTGGCCCCCGAGATCTTGTGACGTAACACCTTGCGATTTATTCCTTTGGGGCCACGTGAAAGAGAAGGTCTACGCCAACAGCCCAGCGTCGATTCAAGACCTCAAAGATGGAATTCGTGAGGCTATCGAGGAAATAGGGCAGCCACTTTGCGATTTGTTTATGGAAAATTTCATGAAAAGGATATGGTCCTGTAGGCGTCGTCGTGGTGGTCATTTGGATAATGTTATTTTCCGTTATTAACCGCATACCTTCCTCTTTATAATGAAATAAAGATCCGATCATTTATCTGAAAAAATGGCATTTTTCTTTGAATATCAAAAGAACACCTCTTATTGGAAAACTCTTTATTAAGC